>CAUYUJ010003558.1:1178335-1208335 GCA_963575745.1 Prorocentrum cordatum
GCCGCCCTTCCCCTTCTTGGAGGACCCTGCCTCGAGCTCCTCGAGCAGGCTCTGGGCGGCCCTCTCGAGTGGGCCGCGCGGGGGCGGGCCGCGTTTCTGGATCGCCTGGTGGGCAAGCAATATGCGGACGCACACACTCTGCAGCTCGTCGTAGCTCTGGTGCATCGCGAGGGATATTTTGGTCATCTCTGATTTGCCTTGCTTCTGCTTGGCCATCTTGCATTTGCAATATAGCACTTTGCCCAGCAGGTCGCCCGCCTTGCATTGTGCCCCCGCGATCTTCTCCATATAGAACTGGGTGAGGATCTCGGCGTCGCGCTTCTCGATGTCTTCGTACTCGCCCAGCCCGCGGAGCATGGCCGCGAAGATGTGGATGAAGGGCGGGCCGAGCTCCTCCTGCTTCACGGGGTCGTCCTTCAGCGACTTCGCGGTCTCGTGGTAGTCCCTGCCTTGCTGCATCATGGACTTGACCACTGGGGAGTCGGCGCTGATGAGGAGCGTGACCCAAAGCATCCCCGTGATTTCTCGAATTTCTGCGGCGTTGGTGAGCGCCAGCTTGGTAAGCACGATCAGTAATTTGCTCACGGTATTGACCTCCTTCGCGTCGCCGCCCAGCAGGTCCGAGAGGAGGCGGGTCTTCTTCTGGCCCTTGGCGTCGCCTCCTTCTCCTGCCCTCTTCAGGCCCCACGTGGGGTCGCCGAACTTGAGAGCCATGGCCCCGCTGAGCAGCTGTGTCCGCCAGACAGTCCAGAGGAGGCAGGTGTGTTCTGATGTGCTCCTGTAGCTCTTCAAACGTTTGAGCCCTATGATCACAGAGGTGGCAGTCCACTCTGTCTGGATGCATTCGTCCTCCGAAAAACCTCGACTGGTCATTACATCGGCCTCCACGAGAAACTGTAGCGAGTAAATGTCTCTGGGCCGTCTTCACGCAGCTAAATGTGACCAGGCAATAGGGGCGCACATTCGTGCTGACCGCGCGTGTCCATATATCCCTCATACCGTGCTTGGCCATCCTGTGCTGTGTGACCCCCTTGTATGTAGTAAACGTGCATGTGCATACTGTCCCCGTCTCATTCCGATACCCACATGTCCATTGAGTAGTGTCTGCATAAATACTGGGGCGTGCGGGTTCAGGAGGTGGTCGTTGAGCAGGGGACCATCCAGGGGGCGGAATAGCGCTCATATAAATCCCTCTTCGTAACACCGTGAAATCCTGCATCAAAAACTCATGTTTCATTTCGTCATCCGTGAATAAGTCCAGCCATCCCGTGCGAATTTGACTGCCCAAGAACCCTCCCTCATCATCGAGTCCTCCTACACCCTGCAGAATGTCGTCTCGCATCTGTTTCGCCCATGGGTTCGCATCGTCCCGCAACTCGCTCTCCTCGATCGTCGGATCTATCTCGAAAGGGAAGTGACCGAAGAGGGAGGTGAGTATCTGGCCGTTTCTCCGCTGGTGTCCGAGGATAGTCTGGATCCTCTTCAGGCGGCGCACCCGCATCTCAAGCTTAGCAGGAGCCATGTTCCAGTACTCCAGGACCTGAGATGCACTCTTCGAACGATGTTGTATCGTACCGTCATGGGTCTCAATCTGCTCATGTGCTTTGCCTTGCATAGCGCGACGAGCATATCGTGCAACAAGATGGTCGGGTTCTGTGTACTGCTTATCCGAGCATACGTAGACAACATATTAAAAGCGTGCGTTTGATTCTGTACGGGGTGTGTTTCAATGACCAAAAACTTCCGAGGGAATAATAGGCGGCCGCCACGGCCTTCTTGCGAAACTCAAACTCAACAGCATAACTACAATTGGCGCCCACACGGGCCCCTAAATATCTAGCATTAGTCTTAGGAGGGGCAGGGAGGTTGACTCTTCCAGTCCTCAGGGCTCGTGCCTCTGACCCCGCACCTACTCCAGAGAGAACAGGCAAGATTTCCTGCTTAGTCATATTCTGTTTGCACCCGATTTCGGCCAGGGCCCGATCCAGGAGAAAATTGGCTCTCTCGCTGACCGCAGCGAGCTCCTGCAATCCCTGGTGGGGTCCCGCCAGAAAAAACTTCAGTATATCATCAGCATACAGGCTTAAAGATGTGTCCACCGCCCTGTCTATGAAGGGGCGTCGTGCCACAAGTTCGTCCGTTCCCACCCCCCGCGCCTCAAGCAGCCCCCCCCACTCCCTGATAGCCGTCTGAAAGGCTTCAACGAATTGGCGAACCACATAAGGGTCTCCCATGAAACCTCCACATCCTGGCTGGAAGAAACGGGAACCTTCGGCGCATGGGAGGGTGACTGATGCTTCCTCGAAACGCTGGCAGCCTAATCTCGCAAGACCGCCCTCCATCAGCTCAACTGCTGCGGCCCTCATGTCAGGCCAGTTGACACTTGCAAAGGCATTCGTGAGGTCATGCAACTGCACAAGTCCTGTGCGGCCAGCGCGTCGAGCGCGCCACATCATGATTAGGACATTCGCGATGGCATTCTCCTTGCATCGGTGGGACAAAAAACCGTGCACCTGGGGGGGCATTTCGGGCGACTCCGAGTGGGTGGAATACCAGCCCTTGCCAAGAGGAGAAAGAAGGTGAATAGTTCGGAGCCCCGACGCCGTCTCCCCAAACACAGTGCCATCAGATTTCTTGGCCCACGACACCCCCATGCTGGCGTGCCAGTATACAGGGGTCCTCAAGCCTGTACGAATTCTCAAACAGAAATCCTCTAAATGCTTCCTGAAAAGAGGCGCTTCTAATTCTGGTTCTGAGGCACCTAGCCCTCTGCTACGATAAGAAGCCACCGTGGGAGGGACCAACAAAATCGCTAAAAGTTCAACTGGCGCAGCCCACGAAGGGACCGCTTTCCTTTTTGGGGCTCGCAGGGCCCAGCGCTCGAGTCGAAAAACATCGCGCTTAGCTTTCAAACGCTGGGCCTCATTCAGGGGGCAGGTGTCCTCAGGTGTGATCGGGGTCCTGGCGCGGGCCCAACGTATCCATGACTCAATCTTTTGTGCTGACATCCCGCCTTCAGAGCCAGGCCGTTGTAGTTGCGAAAGCCATTGTTCTTCTGCAGGTGGTGCGACTTGAGCGGCGAGGAAAGGTCGACGTTTGGTCCCGTATTTTGCTCCTGCCGCTCTCCTTGCCAGTCGATACACATCTCGTAAATGTCGCTTGCGCCAGCTTTCCCACAACTCATCCACAGTTCGGGCCTGAAACTCCTTCCACTCCAAAATTCTCTCACGTCGCATATGGCGGGATAGTGCACGTAGCTCCTGAGAAACCTGTTCTGCTTCATATCCGATCGCGTTGGCACGTTCTGCTTCAGCCACCATCTCCTCATACGTCGGCTCCGTCGACGAAGAAGACAACCTCTGTGTTGCACATGTGCCGCCACCCCGCATGTCATGGCCTCCCGACTCCCCCCAGTCGAATCTTTGCTGCGTGCCACGCGAGGCAGGGAGCCCCCAGTGGCTAACCCTGTCGCGTGGCAAGATCTCCTGGGTTGAGGGGCTCGTAGACAGCAGGGCGGCAGCAATGGGGTCCCAGTCCTGCGCGCCGTCCTTCACGTCGTCCAGGGCCCCCAGCTGAAGTCGCAGTGTGTGCCGTCGGCGTAGTAACTCTCTCCGATGCTGTTGCAGCGCTTGATATCTCTCGTCTCGTGTATTCTCTTTGGTGAAAAACTGTTCAGCTTCTTCTATCATGATGCCCTCAAGTTGCGAGCCATAGCTGTCAGGTAATGTCTTTCCAGCGAAAGACGTGAGTACCTCCTCCTCTTCTTGTAGTCGTGCCTCCACTGCCAATATGTATTCATCTCTGATCGGGGATCCATGAAACGCTTCCATCATAACATCTCGATTCCATTGGATACGCTGCTGTGTCTGCTCGTGTATGTGCCTCCAGGTTGGCACTCTGAACTTGACATGTAAGAACATATGGTCCCTGCGAGCCTTGGTGTTGATTAATTGCAGTTGCCGCGACAGAGTACTCAGCGTACCAGATGTCAGCGTTCCGTCGGCGGCCAGGCTCTGTGGGACACAAAGATAATCAATCAAACTCTCTCCTTTGTCTCCGTACCATGTACTTTGTCCGTAGTGTGCTGAGACTGCGTGAAGGTGGTGTGCTTCAAGGAGAGCACGCACGAGCTGACCCGCAAGGTGTTCAGGTCTCGAGCCCATGTGGCTAATCACCGGCGTTTCAATTTCTCGATGTTCGGGGTCTGGGGTGCGTCCCATTCCGTCATTGAGGTCCATGCAAAGGATAGGTATACTTCTTGATGGTGTTTTGCCCAGAATCTGTGCAGCCCAATCGTGCAGATCTCGTACACACCTGTCGTATTTTGGAGCTTCTGCCTTCGTCTTGACCCTGGGCGGGAAATACAGTCCCAGGAATGTGAAGTCGTACATTTTTGAACTTACCCGAACAGCTAATCCCCGTCCTGCTAACTCTGGTCCAGGAACCCATATCTGTCGTAAGTGTTTCTGTTTGATTTTGCAACCGCAACTGAAGTAGATGCCCGCCGTCTTGTTTGTGTGTTTGCCTTTTGCCCATCCTCCCTCCACGTGCCATCTCTCTCCCATACGGCGCTGCTGGACTCGAAGGTCGGCCCTTGATCCAGTTCCTACCACTCCCACGGCGTCGAAGGAGCGGCAGCAGAGGTCGATGTCTTCCTGGCGTTCGCGGCGGGCGGCGGAGAGAGGGTTGAAGTGGCCAAACCTCCATGTGTGCGGAAGATAACGCTCATGGTCGTCAGCCGTCTCAGCACCTCCCCCCAGTTCTCGAGAACACTTCTCCAATCGTAGCTGCAAGCATGCCCCTGCGGCCATGCAGGCCACCAGCAGCAACATCAGTGCATTCCCTGACGAGTCATCTGCTACTAAGTGGGTCAGGGTCTAGCTGCCTTATCTTGCTCGATCCGAGCAGCAGCTGGGGGCACAGAGGGAAGGAGGAGGATGCCCAGCAGCACGACGGACGAGGAGCAGGAAGACGAGCTGGAAAGCATGATGAAAAGGCGCAGCAGCATCATTGGGAGCAGGAGCAGGCGAAGGAGGGTGAGGACGAGGAGCGGGACGGCGACGAAAGTGCGTGGGGCCATTTTCAAGTCACACTGCCTACTTCTGCAACCCAGCAGAACAAAAAAGCATAACGCGCATCTGGAGGGTCAACTGCGTGAGCAGATGGAGAGGGAGGAGGATCAGGAGCAGGAGGGCGATGGAGCAGGATTATGGCGAAGAGCAAGACCAGGATCATATGGAGCGGGAGCAGGAGCAGTAAACAAAGATCTCTCATGCTGAGGTTGCACGAACTTGCAAAATCTACATGTTGGGGCTCTTGTTGTTTGTCTCATACCTCCACCTCCACACCTCCCGCCTCATCTCTCTATTGCCCCCCATGCTGGCACACACACAGACACAGACTCATACTCTGACTCACTCGGACTCGGACCCATTGACACCCGGACCCCTTCTGATTCACGCTCAGACTCACGTGTACATAGTCTCACTCACAATCAGACCTCAGCACTCATGGACCCTCATGGTCAGCTAAATCATACCACATTCATACACGCAGACCACTTGTACTAATGCCATTCACACCCAGACTGACGCATACTCAGACTCACGCGCACTCTGGACCACCCACACTTAGCCACCCACACTCGCACCAAATCATACACAGATGTACCGATACTCAGAACCACCATGCACATATCAAATCATTTTTGACTTCCATGACAACGGCCACGTAGCAGGCATGACACTTGGGCCTCCCAACGGGGTGCCGACCGGGCGTGTTCCACGGGCCCGGCCCGTTCGCGCCCAGGCTGTGGGGACGTCCCTTGTGAAGCGCTAGCCGCTGTGGGCGCGCCTCTTTTCAGAACCCCATGACCACCGCGATGGAGAAGCAAGTGTGGCGTTTGAATCTCCCAAGAGGGAGTCAACCAGAAATAGTCCGCGAGCCCATTCGCGCCCAAACAGCGGGAACATCCCACATGGCGTAGCTATTGTCGGAGATCAGCGTGTCTTCGTCCACGAGATCAGTCTGCCGCCCCGACCGCGCTGTGCATTCGCCCACGCTGCAACCCAAAAGCAAGCTCTTCTTCTGCTGAGGAGGAGGGCGGCATAGCACAGCAGCGAGCGGAACAGCAGGCGGCGGCGAGGAGTAGCAGGAACGACCGCTCCCAACTCGGACTCGCTCTCACTCGGTCGCCCTCAAGCTACGCATCGCTCACATTCGGAAACTCACAGCGGGAAATGCACGGAATTGAGATGCACCGCGCCGAACGCTTTACTGCACCCTGGCTCCAGAATGAGCCAAACGACTTCGGAGAGTCCAGGGGGAGAGGGAGCGGGAGGTGGAGGACGGGAGCAGCAACGCCCGGCCGCTTAGCTCGCGGTCGCGTCCCTGAAGATCTCCAGGAATTGCTCGGTCTCGAGCGCCCCGGAGAAGGCGTACCTAGAGGTCTCCCAGATGGGGCCCGGCTGGCCGGGCTAGCAGGATCGCGCCGCATCGCCGATGCATCGCCGATGCATCGGCGACGTCGTCGGAGAGGAAATCGGGCTTTACATCGAGCCGTATCGCCGATGCATCGGCGATGCGGCGCGATCCTCCGACCCCATCTGCTCCGACCCCATCCGGGAGGCCTGGACCGTCGTGACATCGCCCCTGGAGGTGAGGGCCCACACTGTGCGCGCCTCTGCCCGAAACGTCGGGGCCCCAGAAAACGTCCACTCCGGCCCCATCTTGAAGGGGCCCCAGGACACACAAATAAATACACACAAATAAAAAGATTCACCATATTTTCCTATATTTTCTGGGTTTTGTCTTCCCGCCCAATTCCCATATTTTCCCATATTTTCCTGGGAGTCGACGATTAATTGTGTCTGTGTGTTTTTTCCCCTCCTGACATCTGGAGGCCCAGCAAAGGGCACCTGCTCTGCTGCGAGCCGTCGTCCTCAGGGGAGGCCGTGGCTGCACCGCCGGGGCGCGGCTGCGGCTGCGGGAGGGCGTGGCACGCGCCAGGCGGCAGGAGAGGGGAGGGGGCTGACGACGACGTGTTTTTGACCCGTGGGCGGGCAGTGTTCCTGGAGTGGGTCTTGAAAGCCCCCGCCTTCGTGTGGCCACTTGGCGCACGGGGGGGCCCCGTTGGAATCCTGCGCTGCCTTGGGGTGCCCTGGGCACAGTCATCGGGGGCTGGCGACGGTGCTCCCCAGCGGTCCGAGGAGGCAGCGGCCATCAGAATCTGGGCGGTGTCCGCCCCAGGGCAGAAAGCGCTACCCACCCAAGGGCCGAGCGCGAAAGGCACAGCCCCGGCGGAAACGATCCTACCCACCCCCGCCATGGACGCAGGGGGCAAGGGACCCGCACTGTTGAAGATGATGATTGACCGTACCAGCGGGGCAACCGCTGCTGCTGCTGATGATGACGATGATGATGATGATGCTGATGATGACGATGATGATGATGATGCTGATGATGATGATGATGATGATGATGATGATGATGATGATGACGCTAATGCTAATGCTGATGCTGATGCTGATGCTAATGCTGATGGTCATGATGGTGGTGATTATTATGATGCTGCGGATGATGATGATGCTGATGCTGAGGATGACGACGATGGTGATGATAATGCTGGTGATGTTCATGATGATGCTTGTGATCATGATGGTGGTGATGATGAACGGTGGCGATGGTGGTGGTAATGACGGCGAATGGGGAAAGATGATGCATGGTGGTTAGTGAACGGTGTCTTGTTGGCTACGTGAGATGGGTGATGAATGATGAAGGATGGCCAGTGACGATGCTGATGCTGAGGCTGATGATGGAAAGCGGCGGGTGGTGAATGAGGAGATGCGGATGCTGCTGCTGCTGCTGCTGATGATGATGATGATGATGATGATGATGGATTTGATGCTGTTGGGGATGGTGATGGCAATGCTGCGATGGAGGGTGATGATGATACCTCCTCCTGGGGGCCTCGAGGCTGCGGGCGAGTGGGTCGGGCCGTCCGACGGCCGCCCGCGCCATCGACTCCCGGCGCGGCGGGACCTCCCCATGGGTCTCGGCGGCGGCAGCCCGCGGAAGGCGCGGGACGCGGCCGGTGGGCCAAGTCGGAGGGGGCCCCTGGGGCACACAAGTAAGTACACAGGAAAAAGAGGATTCCCCACATGTTCCCATCTTTTCCAGCATTTTGTCTTCCCCCCCACTCCCCAGAGGTTCCCATATTGTCTGGGGAATCGACGATCAATTGTGTCTGTGTGTGTTTTTTCCCCTCCTGAGAGTCGGAGGAGGGAGGACGAAGCAGGCAGGTCGGACCTGGGACGAAACTCACTTCAGCGGGCGCAAGCGAGCCGAAGCAGGTGCAGGCGCCGGTCGGGCTGCGGGCGGGACGCGCCGGAGGTGAATTTTTGGCACGTGGCCGGCCCTGTGACGAAGCACACTTTCGATACTGGAAGCGAGGAAGTGCGAAAGCAAGGGGCGTACACCCTGCGAAATGCTTAAGAAATCATGGGTTAAGAAATTCATAGTCTCAGAACTTGAATAAAAACCCAACAATTCTATTAAAATCTTGGGATTTACCTTGAAACGTTAAGAATAATCGAGACTCTGGCCGAACATTCAAGTTTTCTTAAGCATCGCCTACGGTGTATCTTTGGGACACCTCCCAATCAGATGATTCCGTCGTGGCGGAGGCAGAAACAAAAACGAAGTCGACGAGTCCGCCTAACGGCTGGACAGTGCCACCCTGAGGCTATCAGCAAAACACTGGGCCCGAGCGCGCAGCAGCGGCTGGGCTGCCTCACGACGGAGCGCGGTCGGGAATGACTTGGACGCCTCGAGACTGTGAGCCGTTGGGGCCGTGGACGTGTCCACACGGTGGCAGAGGTCCTCTTAATTCTCGCATTATTCCTCCTCATCCTTCCTCCACCTCCTCATCCTTCCTCCTCCTCCCTCCTCCTCCTCCTCCTCCTCCTCCCTCCTCCTCCTCTCGTCCTCCTCCTCCTCCTCCTCCTCCTCCTCCTCCTCCTCCTCCTCCTCCTCCTCCTCCTCCTCCTCCTCCTCCTCTAAAGGGGAGGATGAGGGACACACGACGTCCTGATTTGTTCGGAACCCTGTCCCCAGACTTCTCCACTCCTTCCCCAGCTTCATGCCGAGTCGTTCTGAGCTCTTGGCATTCCCTCGGGCCCGAAACGGGCCCCAGCCCGAAATCGAGAAAACCATGTCGGAATGACAAATCAAGGCGGGGGGGCGTCCAAGAGGAGAGAGTCTAAGAGGGGATTCGCAAATCATGGTCCGAGGCACGTGCGCGGCCCAGGGGGGGCCAAGGGACGCATTGAAATGAGAAGAGGGGGGCATGAAATCTGGCGAAGCATAATTGCCCCAGCCCCATCTCTCCCCACCCCTGTCATCTCCCCCCCCCTTGGCCGCCCCCGAGGGAAGCCTCGGTCCCAACATGTCCTCCGCCGGCCCGATGACGAAATACGGCACCCCTCCCTGGACGACCTGCTGGCCGGCCTGCACCGTCTGAAGCACCTCTGCGGCACCATCTCCTTCGGGACCGGGGGGGGGGCAGGCCGATGTACACCCATTCGAACATGGCGGCGCGCCGAGGGGGGAAGTGAGAGGGATCAGGCCTTCTCAGAAAGCGGTGGGGCTTCTCAGGAGCCGTCCCGCCTTCTGAGAAGCCGTCTGTGTCTTCACTGAGAAGGTTTGGAAAGGTTCTCAGAAGGGAGGCCTTCTGAGCGCTTTGAGAAGGCCCGCCCCCTCTGCCTTTCCCCCCCACGCAGGCGCGCCGCCGAGAAGGGAAGAAAGACCAGGGGCAGGCCGAGGACAGACGGTGGGAAATGAGGGCCAAAGGAAGGTGACTACCTACCAGACCACCCCAACCGAACCCGAAGACCCAAATTTCGAGTTGGGAGGGTACGGGTTCCACATGTGAGTTGTTTCATGTTCCCCGACCCCCCCACACTGGAAATCGAAGGTAAATGTGGGCCTTCGGGTCGGGTTGGGGTGGTTTGGTAGGTGGTGAAAAGGAGCCGCGTGAACGCACTACCCTTGCTGTACGCCTTGCCATGGTGGCTCTCACGATCGCTTCGAGCTCCGAGGGCCCTGAGGGGCGACAAGGACAAAGGGGGCCGTCTCCGCGCCCCTTGGGCCGTCCTGGGGTGCCCCTTGGCCGCTTTGGGGGCCCAGAAGACTGTCGGGGCCTCCCCCCCTCGCCTGGAACCCCTCCACATACAAGGCTCTCCGCAAAACCCCGACACGTAATTCAGACAGCCTCTCCCCACCCGGATCCCCCCCAAGTGGAGCTAAAGCTCATTCGCTAACGCTGCTTCGGTCACCAGGCCGAGTCCGGACACGGATCAAGAGCAGTGTGGGAAGATGCCCTAGATGGCTACAGCACCGTCCGCTCGTGGAACACTTGGTGCCGAGAGGCTGCGAAACTGTAGAGCACCAGAAAACCATGCGAAAATCAACAAACCTGGCATTTTGAATGCCTATTGGAGGTCCTCCTAGGACCCTCTTGGGCCGTCTTGGAAGCATCCTGAGTCGTTTACGAGATCTTTTCGACGGCCCAACACGGACCCACAACGGCCCCCAGACACCCCCCCATACGGCCAAGAGGGCCCCAAGACGGCCCAAGAGAGCCCGAAGACGGCCCAAAAGGGCTCCAAGATGGTCCAAGAGAACCCCAAGACGGCCCCAAGATACCTCAAAGACTGCCCCACAGGAGGCCGAATGAGCTCCGTAAAAGCTCCTGCAAATGTGAAGACGAAAGGGGGTGACATATGACGGTCTTCCTCTTCCCCCCCCTCCTCCTGCTCCTTCTCCTCCTGTTCTTCTTCCTCCTCCTCCTCCTCCTCGTCCTCCTCCTCCTCCTCCTCCTCCTCCTCCTCCTCCTCCTCCTTCTCATCCTCGTCATCATCATCGTCATCCTCACCACGGCTCTCCCAAAGCCGCAGGCACGAGGTGTCATGCGTGCCAGTCTCCCGCGGCCCCACGAACAATCGCCATACAAAATGCTGGGCTGGCACGATGGCGGGACTTGCCGCAGGCAGCTGGATATTACTTGGCAGTGTTTGGCACTGCTTGCTCGACAGTGCTTGGCGTCGCTTGGCATTGCTTGGCGTTGCTTAACACTGCGCTGCTTGTCATTACGCGGCGCTGCCTGGCATTGCTTTGCATTGTTTCGCATGCCTTGGCATTGCTTGCCAGTGCTTGGCATCGCTGGGCGTTGCTTCACATTGCTTGGGGCTGCTTGGCGTCGCATTACATGGCAGTGCTTGGCATACCCTGAGGAACCCGGAGCAACGCCACGGGCCGCCATTGCCAAGCAACGCCAAGGAACCCCGAGCACCGCGGGGGGGCGCCTCTGACGAAGGGCATCGCACCCACTGGACAGACAAATCCGCGGGCCCCTTTTGTGGGGCCACCAGGCTGTAGGACCATGGTTTGCTGTTCCCCGCGCCAGTTCCAGTTTCCATTTTCCACTGGTACAATTATGTTTTTTGCTGCTTGCTGTTCCTTGTTGATGGACCGCGCGAGAGGGGGGGGGACCCGAAAATGGAACCTAGTTACCACGCCCGGGTCGGGTGCTCTGAATTACTGGGGTGGCGCGGGACTCATAAAAATACATGAACTTCGCGCGCCCGAGGCCATCGACCTTCGTACATTACACAAGACTCGCGCCCCCGAGGCCATAAACCTTCGTAAATTACGCTGTGTCCACATCCCCGAAACCATAAGCCTTCACAAAATACGCCATACTCGTGCCCCCGAAGCCATAAAGCCTCGCAAGCTATGCAAAGACTTGCGTCCCCGAGGTCACAAACGTTTGCAAATCATACAATATTCGCGTCCCCGAAGCCATCAACCTTCACACGCATTGAACTATATTCGCGTCTCCGAAACCGTACCAGTGCGTAGATGACACAATATTTGCGTCCCCGAAGCCAGACACACTAGTAAATTATACAATAATCGCATGTCCGAAGCCATACACCCTCGTAGATTATGCAATACTTGCGTCTCCGAAGCCATACACCTGCGTAAACTACGTTACGCTCACGAGCCCGAGACCATACACATTCGCAATTTACGCGCTATTCGCGTACCCGAAACCATAAACGTTCGAAATGCAACACCGAATTCAACAATAGCATCATAATGTCAATTTGCCTTGCCGATTACTCACCGTCTTCGCGCGAAGCCCCGACGCTGCTTCACGGCGGCACCAAAGCCTCAATATTTCGCTCCTGCATTGCCCATTATCCGAGAGAGGGGGCCGGCGGCAAGGGGCGAAGCCCTTACGGACAATCAGCCCTTCGACACAAACTGCAGCTTTACACCCTCTTGGGGCCCCTTGGGCCGTCTTGTGGACTCCCTGGCCTTCTTGAAGCCAACTTGAGCCCTCTTGGAACGCTCTTGGCCCATTATGGGGCCCTCTGGGGCCGTCTTGGGATATCGCGTGCCTTCTTGGGGCTTCCTTGGGCGCTCTTGGGCGCTTCTTGGCCGCTTGTGGAGCCAACTTGGGCCGTCTTGGCCGGGAAGGAGTGTTGCCCGGATCTGCGCGAACGCTTGCATCTCGCTCTTTCAATCTTTCCCCGCGCAGGTAGCTCAGGTCGGATTGCAGTCCGCGCGCGCGAGACTGCCATTAGCGGCGCGCGGACTTCACCGGGCCCGAAGGCGCCCCAAGAGCGGGCGAGAGCGCGCCAGGGGCGCGGATCAAGGGGTGCCACGCCTCTGGATGGTTCCAAACTGCAGTCAAGATAACTGAATATAGCCGATTCTGGAAGCCCTGAGCACTGAAATGTTGCCATCTCTTGGGGGCGTATTTGCTTATTCCGCCGGCGCCCGCCGGCCTTCCGCCGGCTTCTGCCGTCGTAGCCGCCGACGTCCCACTTCCTTCTGCCAGCGCTACGCCCTCTAAGTGTCACCCTGGATGTCTTGCGACTGGCCCAATCAAGAACTGCCGAAACCTCGGCGCAGCATAATTCACTCGAGGGGGCGCAGAGGCAGGGAAGGCAGGGAACGTTGGCCCACCGCCCGCCGGGCCCCGCCCCCAAGCACCCCCTCCTCTAAGGGGATGGCACTTCGAGAGCGGCCGCTGCAAGACCCTCTAGCCCCGCGGCAGGCCCTCAACCCAAAAGTTACCTAGCTTCCTCATTCTCGCGCGAGGCCAAGGATTACATGGGCCCACCGCCGCTCCAGGGGCCCAAAAGTTCCAGACCAGAAAGAAAAGGAACAACAAAAAAACGATCTAATCCACGGGGCCCTCTGGAGACCTCAGCAGAGGCGCTCGCTTCTTGTTGAGCCGCTTGGGGCCCCCCTTGCCGCCGCCGCCGTCGCTGCCGCCGCCCTTGAACACCGCCCCCCCGAGCTCCTTCGCGGCCTTGCTCCTCGGGGCGGAGTCGCCCTCGAGCACCGCGTTCGCCGACTGCGGGCCGCCGCCCCCCTTCAGGCAGCACATGGCCTGCGTGAGTGGGGGATGCGACATAGCAGCGAATGCCCACTTGGTTTCTTCCACTGTCTTGCCCTCGACGTCTGTCTTCGTCCGAACGTCGAAGCAGCGGGTCGCTGTGAGCTTCACTTCCTTGTCGTTCAAACTCTTGCCGAATTCGACCGCCAGGCGCAGCGCCTCCTTCAGCTCGGCTGAGCGCGGCCCTATGGCCACAGCTGCGCGGACGTCTTCGAACCTGCCCTCGATCGCCTCGCTCAGGCGGAACAGCAACATGCGGAGGTGCGCGTCGGGCTTCTTCCCGCGCGGGTGGCCGCGATGCTCGGTGGGCTCGACCGCGGCGCGCGCCTCCTTCTCGACCCTCTGGTAGTTCTGGATGCCCGCCGCGAGCGCCAGCTGCATCTGGGAGCCCGTCTTCAGCTTCACCACCGCGTTCCGGTCGCGCGCCGAGCCCCTGAAGTTGTCCTCGTGCTGGAGCAGCAACTTCGTCATGAGCTTGTCCTTCCGCGAGACGCCTGTCGGCTCCGCTTCCCCGGGCTCGGCTCCGCCCTCGCCGACCTCGGCCTTGGCCGCGCACCTCTTCTTGATGATGTCCGCCGAAGGCCCGGACATCTGGATGGGGGTGCCGATGGGGGGCGGCGGCGGCGGCGGTGGCGCCGCAGGTGGCCTGGGAGCGTGCTGAGAGCCAGCGCGCCGAGGGCAACGGCGCTGGACATGGCGAAGAAGGACATCCTCACGAGAAAACGTAGCACTGCAGAGGGGGCATCACTTAGCTCTCATGTCGTCTTCGGGGATATCCAAATGAGTAGCCGCGACGCCATGGGCCGCAAACCTGTGAGTCTCTAGCCCTTTCTGGCCATGACGTATTTGCCCACAGTCTGAGCAGACGAGGCGATGCGCTTCATCAATGTTTCCAGCTTCGCGGAGTTGGCCGCTCTCAGCTTCGCGCGAGAGGACGGCCATAAGCTCTGCACGTGAGAGCATGTCCAGCCACTCCAGCCAATCCCGTGAAACACTCGGCGAATCACTCGCGGCGCGCAACTGGCTCTCCGCAGGAAGACAGGCCTGCAACGCACGAAGTTCTGCGAGAAGCTGCCTCAATCGACAATCGCGATTTCGACTGTGGGGGTCCTCGAACGATAGTCTGTCGAATAGTATAGCGCGCACAGCCTCGGTGGGGCCATCCTCTAAGGATTCTGGTTGGAACCCAGGAGCAACCGCATGTCGCCACCACTGCAGCCTACGATGAAGTCAAGTAGAGCTCATGCTATAAACTTTGGCACGACGGCTGATATCTGCATTAGAGACATGGTGAAGGTGAGCGGGGGAACGAAGAATACGTCGAAGTTTCTAGGTTTGCCAGCGTTCGAGTTTCTTCAAATCCGTCTTCGCGAGGAAGGCGACTTCTAATGCATACGGGGCGATGGGCCGTGCTAGTGAATTCCACGATCGTATCTTTAAACGCGCGCCGAGGTCCCCCTGCAGCACCATCTGGGACAGCCGGCCGGGGGCTAGGTCGGCGGAAATCAGGCGGGCCTTGACCTCAGCCGAGCACGAGCCCGTCGCCGAGAAGCGAACAGCCAGGGTACTTTACAATCGGCGTCGGGTGGATCGCACGAGCCCGGCCGTCGGCGTGGGTCAAGCTAGTGCCAGTCTGCTCAGTACTGATGTTCTCCCTTACCCTCCGGCACCCCTTCCCCGCAACACTCGCCATTTGATCGCATTTCGGGGCATGCATGGTCAAGCCGCAAGCTCTGGAAACTTGGAGACGGTTGTTAAGTCGTCGACCACCGTCAGCGCGATGAAACATTCTACGAACTTGACCTGGGGCGCATCTAACGACCTCAACTCGATAGCCATGAAACCGACCGAATTCCTGAAGACCTGGAAATGGGGGTCGCACTGCGCCTGGGCGACCTGGAAACCCTCCTCCTACGCCTTCGAGCCCATGTCCTTCGTGATGAGGTCGTGGATAGAGATAACGAGCCTTGGCCCCTTCAACACTGCCTTGCCGTACTCCTTCGCGTATAAGTAGTTGCCCACAGGGTCTGTTAGTTCGGGCATCTCGGCGAATATAGCAGGCCCCAGTGTAGAGCTCTTCTGTAACCAGACGGGTGCCACGGGAGAGCGCCAGCTGATCTAGGGCCTCCCAAAATTGACTTCGATACAAGAGGTCGAAGGCCTTCTCAAGGTCGATCAACGCTGCAATCCAGATGCGATAGTTGGTCTTGGCGCGACAAGGGCTGCCCCGAAAACGATGAACGATCTCGTCGACAGAAACAATGGCGCCTCGGGTCGATCGACCTTGAAGGGCCCCAAACTGACTGGCCTAAAGCCGGCATGACATTGCGCGCAGCTCAGGCACGATGACCACGTTGGCGAAAGCATTGCCGCCGTGGCCAATAAGATTGATCGCCCTGTTGTGATCCTTGGCATTCCTCCCATGCCATTTAGGTTTTCGCAGTGAAACCGCCTCCCCATTTGTAATCCTTTGTGGGGCGCGGCGGAAAGCTGGGGCGGCCTGAAAGACTCGAAGAAGAGGGCCCCCTACAAGATCACCTCCTAACTTCCAGAGTTCAGCTACAGCACCTTCGGGATCCTGTCGAGGCCCATTGGGGATCAAGGGGTCCGTCCACTTCAGCACGGTGGCACTCTTGACGTTGGGGGGCCTGCTGAGGGCCATAGTGATATCACCCACGTCGCACTGGCCCACGATTTCCACGTCGGGCTCCTCGGGGATGTCCCGGGGGCCCCCGTCCTCATGCATGGGCAGCCCAGTGGCCTCAAAGATGGCGCAGAGGGCATCGGTGCGGACCTGTTGGCCCTCGTCATCGTCGAAGCACGGGTAGCCCGTGGCTGGGTTGCGGACGGTCAGCATGGGCATGCGGGGCTCATGCGCGAGGCGCTTGACGATCGAGTAGCAGCGTCAGATATCACGCGCTGCATCGGCCCGCTCGGCATCGGCAATCAGGGCCGCAATGTGCCGTCGCTTCTCCGATCGCACTGCCTGCGTTGCCCACTTTGCCGCCGGCTGAAACTGCGATGATATAGATCTGTATAGCCACGAGCTGCGGTCGACGATGTTGGGTAGTATTCTCTGAAAGTACTGCTTGCGTTTAACCAACTCCAAGGTAGCGACAGCGAGGCTCTTCTGTGAGGCCAACTTTGGGAGATCAGCATAGAGCGGGTAAGCGGCGTCAGCAACTGCTCCTTCCACAGAAATGTAAAAGCTGGATGCCGAGGTATAGCGTTGATTGATGCCACACTCCTGCTGCCAGTGTCCTTCGATTGCACGGGTTCGTAGTTCATGGCGGAGCCGTCTGCGGAGATCTTGCACCCTTGCTGGTACACCGTCGGGATGCTGAACAGCTTTGAGATCTTGGGGCATATCGTCGCGGTTCTATCTCTGACAGGTGGGTTTCGCCGAAGGCGCTTACATCGGAAGTTTACTGGTATTGTGCCCTCAATGGGGTTTTGGTCGCGAAATCCCCCCATGCTAACGGGCAGAGAGAATGTAAAAACTCGAGTTCCGTGTCCGTAACATCCTTGCAATCTGGTGCAAATCTAATCAATTTCGTTCCATGTCGTGCCGTCAGTGTGCAGCCGAGTCCCCGCGTTTTTCTTTCGACCGCCATGAATGTTCAACGCTGTCATTCCGTTCTGAAGAATGGAAAGGAAGTGGCTGCCGTTCAAGTTTGTGGTTCTCGGTTGTCTGTCAACGCCCGCATTGCCAACGTTAGGAAGCTCGGGTGCCACAGTACTATTAGCATCTAGGCACCAAATCAATGATGATCCCTGAGGCACTCTCCGTATAATGTCCCCACAAGTCTGCCAACAACAAGGGCCTGTGCTTGTCTGTGTTCGGCTTGCGTTTTTGCCAGCTGGCGCCGCATGACCGCTCGCTGTGTTGGTCGGCGCGTAGCCGTTCACAATATTGAGTCCACGCGTATTCCTGGGAGCCTGCCTGGTAGCAATTCATGGACGCATCGGACCTCCAGCGGGTCGAGCAAATCTAGATTCAGCGCCGTCAAGCAGCCGTCCTTAGCACGTGAAAATGTCGCCGGGGTTGGGTAGACGCGAAAGCCCGCGCCGGTCCAAGACATGGTAGTTCCCATGAGGGTACTTTGAAAACATACTATAGCGATATGCTGCTCACTCGCGCGTCTTAACAAGTCTCCCACGCGGTCGATGCATACCAGTGATTCTGTGTTGTAGCTCCATACATTCATGTTGCAGGTTGGTTTCCGTCTTCATGGTCTGGGTGTGGGTGGTCGCGGCGGGCTGGAGGAAACGTCGGTGACCATCGGGAAGGACGTGACATCATGCTTAGAATGGTAGGCAACCATGGGGCGCGTCAGCGACTAGCTTCGATACCAACTGCACCCTGCCACCATCGCGAGCCTCGCCGCACGTCTCCAAGCCCGTTTGCCGCCCATGAGTCCTGCTTCCAGCCTGCGCTTGTCGTCAAGGGACGCCTGCACGCCGTCCTCGGAGGTCGGGCGCCCTCCGAACGCTCACCTCGCCGGCTTCGTAGCGACACTCAACGCCCCGCTGTGCCACAGGCATCGCACATGGCAGAACTGGCAGGGCGCGCGCGTGGGTCGCAGCCAGGGGGGGACTTGCGACCCCCCTCCCTGTCGGAGGCAAACGGATCCTTTGAGCCGCCGATGCTTCGTTTCACATCCGCTGGCTTCCGCCGACCTTCCACCGAGGAGGAGATGCAATTTCCCTCAATTCTCGAAGACGAAGCCCTCAATTCCATCCAAAACGCTCGTTCAACCTCGCCGCCTTTGAAGAGAGGGCGCTGTCGGGGAGTAGTAGCGCCAAAAGAGGAGGAAGAGGAGGAGGAGGCGAAGGAGCAGGAGGAGCATGATGCCCCAATTCCCCTAGCAAGCAGGGTTGGCACTGCTCGACACGTCATGCCCCCGCCCAGCTCAACAAAGTATACGAACCCATATTAGCCATCGTGGACACCAAACGCTAAGATATTGCACGGTGAACGTGTAAAGCATGCGGTAAAACTAAGTGGTGTAAGCTGTGTGGTGCCAGCCCTGTGGTGCAAGCTGTGTCATGCAGTCTGCGTGGTCCAAGATATGTGGTGCAAGTTATGTGACATAAGGTTAGTGATGCAAGGTAGGTGGCGCAATTAATTCTGCAAAGCCTGGACTTGCGAACCCGATTGCTCGCGCAATCATTCCACCTACCTGCCCGCATCTGGGTTTGCATTACCCATGCGGCGGCGATTGCGCTGAGCGCTTGGTGTTGGCTGTTGCATCTCTGCGGCCACGCTAGCTCGCGCATGCTCGCGCGCACAGCGGCCAGCTAGTTTGGCGCGACCGACGCGGCCGCGGTGGCGCTGACCGCTGGGCACTTTCCAGCGGGCACTTTAGTGCAAATCGGTGATATTGGCGGCCGCGGTAACATGGCGACGTCGGCAACGGTAGACATGATGATGATAGTAGCGATGATGGTGACGATGGTGACGATGACGACGGCAAGGCCAATGACGGCGCCGATGCTGATCACGCGGATGACGATGACGATGTCCTCGCGTCGCTATCAAGGTTTTGGAAGGACGCGTGCGCGCGAGGCCGACGCGCGCGAGTTGCCCGGACTGTACCATTCGACAAGGATCGTGCCCTCCCAGCACGGGCGGGTCGGGGCGGAGAGGGCACTGGGCTGCTGGGGGGCGCTGGGCTGCGAGGGAAAGCCTGGCCGCCGTGGCACGCTGAGGGGAGGGGGCAGTGCAACGCGAACATAACATTGCCCGGGCGGAGAGGGCACGGGGCGGGGAGGGCACGGGGCGCAGAGGGCACTGGGCTGTTACAGGACATTGGGCTGCGGGGAACCACGCGGCTGCTGGGGATCGCCGGGGGTGGGGGGCGGTGCAAAGCGAAAATGAAACTGTCGGAGCGGAGGGGCTGGGCGATGAAGGCACTGGGCTGCTGGGGAACGCTGGGCTGCAGGGAGGAACTCTGGGCTGCTGGCGAGCGCTGGAGGGGGGGGCGGGGCTGAATTAGTGCGGTGCGACGCGAAAATAGAATGGTCGGGGCGGAGGGCCGGGGCGGAGGGGGGCACTTGGCGGATGGGACTGGTCTGCTGGGGAACACTGCGCTACTGGGGAACACTGGGCTGCTGGGGAACGCTGGGCGGAGGAGGTGGTGGTGCGGCGCGAAAATAAAACTGTCGAGGCGGAGGGGTGCGGCATGGGTGATGGCGGGGGGGACGCTGGGCTGCTGGGGAACGCTAGGGGTAGAGGGGGCGGGGGGAAGGAGGGCAGTGTGGCGCGAAACAAAAATTGTGGGGGCGGAGGAGTCGGGGTGGAGAGGGAGATGGGCTGCTGGGGAACGCTGAGGTGAGGGCGGTGCGACGCGAAGTTAGAATGGTCGGAGATCTAAGCACAAGGTGCGAGAGAATAGTACGGGGTTGTGCGTGTGCGGGGGGGCTTTGCCGCAACAGAACTTTCCTCGGATGCTCGAAAGACCTCAAGACGGCCCACAACAAGACTTGAACAAACGAGATGTAAGGTCACCCCATGGTTGACTGGTGCGGTTTACGAGCTCCTGAGCTACAACCGCAAACTTGAAACTCGTTACACCTGAGAAAACCCAATCAGTGGATGATTTGGAAATTTATACAATGGATCTTGAGATCGATTGCGAGATCGATAATAAGACCAATCGTGGAATCGATAGTCAGGACGATTGTAAGGTCGATCGTGTGACCGAGAGTGCAATCGAGCAATATCTGATGAGATCGCTTGTGAGATTGGTAATGAGATCGATTGTGCAATAGATGGTGAGATCGATCGAGAAGTCGGTAATGAGATCGATGGTGAGACCGATCGACAAGAAGATCGACCAAGAACCCGGGAACCCGGGAACCTCGCCGCCCTCCGAAATCGGCCCGGAACCCGGGACCCGGAACCCGGGAACCCGGAACCGGGAACCCGGGAACCCGGGAACCCAGCCTGCCGCCAAAATCGGCGGGGAGCTTTCGCCAAATCCTTCAACTTCTGCTAGGACCCCTTCAGTGCAAGCACTGATTTTTTTTTTTTATGACCCAGAGGGCTCAAGGGGCTCCAGGAGGTCCCAGTTGAAGGCGGTCAACTCCTTGGTCGAGCAGTTCGAGACACACCGTGGCGAGGAGGGGGGGCCCACTGTCCGAGAGGAGCGTCTGCCTGCCAGAGACAGGCAGGGCACGAGACAGCCGCGTTCCCCCACGCGGAGCCCCCCCCCCCCCGCCAACTGTCAGAGCCCAGTCGCAGAGTGTTCAGTGCAAGCACTGATTGGGGAATCAGGGGAGCGAGGTCCCACCCAAACCACTCGAGGCTGGTGTCTTGCTAGGCTTCCAGGGCCTCGAGGCCGCTGTCGCGGGGACCTCGTGTTTGCGGGCGTTCTACGCGCCCGGGCGAAGCGGCAAACATCCAAAGAACTTTCGACACCGCGATGGAGGCCCCCAGGAGCTCCGGGCTTGGGCCCCGAGACGGTTCCAGGGAGCCTCACTGCGGCATACCCCTCACGCGCTCCGTGCCACGAGGCCCCAACTCGGCGCGTCCCTGACGAAAGTCGTGCCTCATGGACCCCCGAAGCGCCGGATCTAGCTCCCGAGACCCCCCGAGCCCCCCAAAGGACGCAATACCGCCCCGAAAGAGGCACTGCAACTATCGGCGCTGATCCTCGTCGAGCCCGTACCCCCGAACACTCGCCAGCTCCAAAATCTGCTTACGAATTTTCCCCTGGGGGTCCGCCGTGGCCCTCGCCCAGCGGGCTCGATTCGGCGGGCCCCGTGCGGGCCCTCGCCGTGCTGAGCTGCGAGCTTAGATGATGAAATGGCGGTGAGGTGCAGGGCAAAAAAAAACACTGTGGGGGAAAAAACACAAAAAAACACTGTGGGAACAAAAACATACAGAGTGGGAAAAAAACACCCACACACACACGTTGTGTTTGTTTTGTTCCAGCAGTGTGTGTGTGTGTGCTTTCCCACAGTGTGTGTGTGTGTGTGTTTTTGTTTGTGTGTGTTTTCCCCCCCGAGACGGCATGCGCGAGTGCATGCTATGGGCGGCCCCGCGCAGTCCGCAGGCCAATGTCCCTCGTTTCTCTTTCTCGTCGCATGCTTGAAACTTGTACACCAGAGAAGAGCCCCCAAACAGTGGACTGATTGCACATTCGTAATATGGATGTTGAGATCGATTGCGAGATCGATAGTAAGGGCAGTAGTGAGATCGACAGTGGGATCGATGGTGCGTTCGATAATGATATGGATAAGGAGATTGATCGTGAGATCGATCGTGAGAGCGATTGCAAGATCGATCGTGGAAGCAATAGTGATATCGATCGTGCGATCAACAGTGGGTTTGATAGTGAGCTCGATCGTGCTGTGGATCATGATATTGATTGTTAGATCGGTGGTGAGGTCGATAATGGGATCAATAGTGAGAACGAGAGTAAGGTCGATCGTGAAACCGATAGTGAAGTCGATTCAGTGAGATCGATAGTGAGATCGATCGCGCGATCGCTCGGGCGATCTATCTTGAGATCGATTATGCGATACTGAGATCAATGGTGACATGTCTATTGAGATCGATAGTGATATCGATCGAGAAATGGGTAATGAGATCAATAGTGAGACCGATCGACAAAGAGATCGACCAAGAACCCGGGAATCCGGAAACCCAGGAACCCCGCCACCCACCGAAATCGGCCCGAAACCAGCAACCGGGAACCTGGGAACCCCGCGCACAGAACCCAGCCGCCCGCCGAAATCGGCCGGGAACGTTCGACAAATCTTTCACATCCGCTAGGACCCTGTCAGGGCAAGCACTGATTGGGAAACAAATGATGTGTGATCCCAGGGCCACCACCCACGAATTTCCTGGCCCACACTATCGTATCACCGATACTACATCAAGACGGACTCTGCACACTGATTCTGTCTTATGAACGCCCCTCACGCCACATTTTTCCCTGAGGCGCTTACTAATACGTCTCAAGTGCGCCCCCAGGCGGGTGCAACACATGGTCGGTCTGCGGTCGCAGGCCCCTGCGATACGTAAGCGTACAACTTATGTGCGCCAGCAAGCTCGCCAGACAAGCGAAAACTTCGGCTTGGGGGACGTCCCGAGGGCCAACAGGGAGGCGCCCAACTGACCCTCAAGTCCTCCTCCTCCTCCGCCTCTCCTTCTCCTCTTCCTCCTCCTCTTCCTCTTCCTCCTCCTCCTCCTCAGAGGCGCCCAACTGGCCCTCAAGACGGATCAAGGGAGAATCATTTCGTCACGCCGCTCACGTATTTCGTGCCCCATGGACCCCAGGGGCCTCCGCTGGCCCCTCAAGATGATTCAGCAGGGCACTACTTCGGCATATCTCTGCCGCGCTTCGTGGCCAATGGACTCCCAAAGGCTCCTAGCTGGGCCCCAGGAGGCCGCAAGGGAGGCCCGAACGCGCCTAAGAAGGCCACGGGAGGCTCCAAGACGGCCTCGTGGAGGCCCCTCGAAAAGCAACACATTGCAGCGAGTGGCAGAGTCACTACAAGCCGGCCCCCACACTTCCCACGGAACGCCAAGATGTTCCACCAATTCCCCTGGTATAGCGAGGATGTCTCCAAGAGACAATATCGCAATGACTGGTACCCACTCTCGTCGGAGCCGTACCTTCGACCACCCGATGATTGCAAGATTTGCGTGCCCAGTTCCCCTTGGATGCCGCCGTGACTCCAGGTCTCTCCTGCGGGCTCATCCCATTACGTGGAAGAGGGTGAGGAGGACGAGGAACGACTCCCAAACACCCCAGGCCCAGCGCCGGTCCAAGAAATCCGTGCGGACCTCCGAAAATTCATGTTTATGCAACGTTTGTTTTTCTTCGTCGACTCTTTGCTCCTACTCCAAATCTCTTAGTAATCGTCCCCCGGGTCCGGTTTTTTAAGGCGCCTTTCTTGTAACTGGGGGGCCGGTTTATTGGTGCGCTTTCTTTGGATCGGAGCTTAGGCGTCCGCTTTATTAAGGCGCCCCGTCGAAGAGGGGGGTCCGGAATACTAGGTCGCATTTGGAGGGGGTCCGGCTTTTTAGGGTGGGGTGGGGTCGATTAATAGATTTGGAGTATCCCGTTGGGCGCGCAGGATCCGGAATTGAGGTACTGCAGCACCTCGTCCCGGTCCAGGCCCAGCCTGCGGGCCGCGAGCGCGGCGAGCGCCTCAGCCGTCGACACGTTTACGCCCTCCTGTCGGCAGGCCAAGGGGAGGGCGAGGGCCAGAAGGCCAAGGGGAGGCGAGGCTGGGCTATTGGGAGGCAGCTCCTTGGAGGCCCCCGTAAGAATGGTGAAGAGCTCTGTGTGGTCAGGGAGGGCGGGAAACATGGAGGAGCAGGAGGAGGATAGGGAGGAGGAGGGGGAGGAGGAGGAGGAGGAGGAGGAGGAGGAGGAGGAGGAGGAGGAGGAGGAGGAGGAGGAGGAGGAGGAGGAGGAGGAGGAGGAGGAGGAGGAGGAGGAGGAGGAGGAGGAGGAGGAGGAGGAGGAGGAGGAGGAGGAGGAGGAGGAGAAAGGGGAGGAGGAGAAGGAGGAGGAGGAGAGGAAGGAGTGCGGAACGCGCCCAACCCTGCTTGACTCGACGATGCTGTAGCTGCAGTGCGAAGCAAGAACATCACATACACCGAATGGCAATACGCTTTTGTGCGTTTGTTCATTTGCCTCTGCAACGGCGATCGGCTGAGCGGCGGCAAGCCAGATTGAGTGGTCAACAACAGGACTGAACCTTGCTGAGCCCAATCCGAAAGCGGATTAAGCGGGGTTGAGCCGGATTGCGCGGGATGAGGCAGGAGTAAAATGGCTTTCGACCGCGATGCGAACATACCAGCGCCGATGTTGAATGGAACATCCCAGGAGTTGCAACCGAGACGGGGCACGACGATCAGCACTCGTCATACTTCGCCGCCGCCGCCGCCGCGTCCACGCCCTCCTCGCGGGGTGGTCCGTCGAGAGGTCGGATTCGAGGCCGGGGCTTCAAGGCGAAGGTGCCGAGGAGGAGGATGATGAAAGAGACGCAGGAGGAAGCAGGAGGACGGGGACCACCCGACAACAGTTCAACTACATAATTATTGTGGGCTCACCAGCCCGAGGCTCGGGAGCCTCAGGTAAGACGAAGCCAAGACCGGGCAACATCGGACTGGGACAAATCAGGAATGTCTGAGATCCTGCGGCTCTGGAGGATGCGTCGGGCGCCGCGCCGCGGGCGTTCCATAGCGATCTGGAACGCTCTGAGCATTCCAGATCGCTCCAGAACGAGTTGTCCCGAACCTGCTGTCGGGAACTTTCGCTTAGTGTGTCGCGGCGGCGGCCCCGGCGACGCGCTATGCCCTGCAAGCGGATGGCGTGTCGCCGCGGAAGTGTTTCGCGCATCGCGCCGAAGCGTGGTGGCCAGAACCGGCGGCACGGCACGCTAAGCCAAAGTTCCTGGACCTGGCCCCGCCCACTCGGGGCTGCTCCCTGCGCTGCCATCCGCATCCGCCCTATTGGGGCGCCGGTCTCCTCGTAGAGGGCCTCGAAGAGAGCGTCCTTCACGGCGGAGGAGCTGAGGCCCTTCCTGGCAGGGAGGGCCCGAGCGGCAGGGGGAGAAGTGAGAGGCACGAGCGGAGCAGCTGGAGCAGCAGGAGCGGAAGCTGCAGCGGGCGCAAAAGCAGGACGGCGGAGGGCGGCGAGCAGCAGCAGGCGGGGGAGCGGCGGCAGCACAGAGGGGAACGCAGCACAGAGGGGAACGCGCGGAGGCGCAGCGGCAGCAGCGGCGGGAGCAGGAGCAAGAGGTGCCGCGGGCGGGGGGGGGGGTCCTGAAGGTTTGAATCTGCAAACGCTTCGAGGATGCGTGGGTCGTTTCCAAAATGCGCTTCTCTCCTCAGCGCCACGCGCACGCTCGTCTAAAACGTTTGCAACAATTTCATGGATGGAAGGCGGCAAATGTTCAAATTGCTGTTATCGTCTGAACGATGCACGCATTCGCCCTGAATTCATATAGCAGCTTCAAGGAGGGAGGACGGGTCCTTTCAATTCGTAACCCTCGCCGAAGTGCCGGTCGCCTTCGAACCGTAGACTTGTAATGACGGGAACTGTGGTCTGGCACGGTTGAGGATTGTCAAGACGCAACAACCAAGTGAATTTGCAATGTCCGAATCCCATGAATTCCAGTACTGGGCGATTTAAGATTGTCAGAATGCGACAGTCACGTGGATTCGCAACGTTCAAAAAATATAAAGAATGGTGTTTCGGCACGGCTGAGCATTCTCAAGCTGTCGTCCTTCCGTGGGTCACTGTCACTGCCCGAAATGAAAAACACTAGCGCTCTCGCCCTGGCCCTTGCACGAACAGCTCGCGATGGGGACCAGGGCGAGGGCCAAGGGTCGCACTCCGCTCCCCACCGCATGAATACCCAGCCCAGCTCGGCCAGATCGGATCGCCCCCGGCGCCAGGGCTCCGCGGTCCGGGGGGGTGGGGGAGAGGCCAGGGAGGCCAGGAGGGGGGGGAGGGGAGGCCAGGGAGGCTCCCCGACCAGGCCCGCGGGGGGCGGGGGAGGCAGGGGCGAGGCCAGGGAGGGGGACGAACAGCCACGACGAACGACCAAGGCGAAGATGGAGAGTTCCACGGCCTGAGGAGGGGAGGAGGCCTCAGAAACCCGATTGGGGGGGAGGGGCAGGGAGGCCAGGGGGACGGGAGGGAGGACGAGCGACCACGACGAAAATGAAGGAATCCGCGGCGCAGGGGGTGGGGGGAGGACGAACGTCCACGACAAACGACCACGACGACAATCAAGGAATCCGCGGCTCCGGGCGGGGGAAGCCGACCGGATGCTGCTCCTGGCTTCGCGCCGCAGCGGCTGGGCCGCGAGCGCGGCGAGGCGGCGGTCGGCGCCTGGGCGACCGCCGAGCACCACCGGCTCGGCCCAGACCCCCTCGGGCACGCCCTCGCGTTGGCTCGGGCAGCCGAGGCGGGCGCTTCCTGGCCAAGGGTTGGTGGGGAACCGCGGGCGGGCGCGCCAGCGCCTCCGCTCCCCTTCGACACGGCTGCACGGGCGGCCAGAAATCCTGCCACAGAAGGAGTCTGTGAGAACTCCAGGGGAAGGCTCGTCGTCGAGCTGACAGCTCCCTGAGGTGCCCCAGGGCTTCTTGCGGGCCCCCTCGGGCCATCAAGGGATACAGCATCCCCGTGAGCCACCGCGCTGACATGTCGATCTCCTATTTTCGACCCCTACAGGATGGCCGCGGCTGCGTATCCCCATGGGCGTGGCCTGGGCCCCACTGGCCGATTTACCCCTCGATGGGGGTGCAGGCCGTTTCCCTTGGCTTCGAGGGGTAACATCCCCAGCGGGGGTGGTGAAATCGTAGGGGTCTGGATGGGGATGCGGATGGGGATAAGATGTTGGGTGCCGCGGAGCCTCTCTGGTTCTTTCATTACAGCGGCTCCCTCAAGCGATGTTTGGAAAGCGAGGGCACGTAGCGCCCTGTTTTGAAACGCTCTTGTAACCCCCCCTCGGTGGCAAGGTGCCCAGCGCGTCTTGGAGCTCTTTCTAGCACCACTCCAAAATCAGGAGGTTTGATATCATTAGGTGCGCCCTCCTCCTCCTCCTCTTCTTCTTCCTCCTTCTCCTCCTCTTCCTCCTCCTCCTCCTCCTCCTCCTCCTCCTCCTCCTCCCCCATCTTCGTCCCCGTCATCTGATCATCATCCGCCAGCGGGACTCCCTCCTGCTCCACTCACCTCCTCCTCCTCCTCCTCCTCCTCTCCAACTACACTTTCGCTTCCTCCTCTCCATCTCACGCTCTTCCTGAACCAGACTCCTGCCCTGTTCCTGCTCGAACTCCTCAACGTCCTGGTGCTCCCCACAGCCCCGCGGTCCTCTCCGCGAAGAGCACCAGTCGATGTGCCTGACGCAAGGCATGAACGATTCAGAGATGCAGGCGGCAATACGTCAAGGATGCTGCCATCTCGGGATTGGGGGCCAAAGCGGGATGCTTCTAACGGAGAGCCGCACAATGAGGCAGAAGAGAAGGAGGGGAGGATGAGGGCAAAGACCACGAAGATAAGGATGAGGGAAACCGGATGGGGAGACCTGCGTGCTGACATCACCGACACATGGAGCCGCCCCCCACCAGGGCGGAGACTCCCCCCCTCTCGGCGGTGGCTGCTGGATTAAACCTCCTTGGTATCGGGTGCCCATGAGAGAGGTATATATCCCAGCAGAAAGAGGTCGCCAATCATGGCCCGAGGCATGTACGCGCACGACGGCGAGAGGGGGGGGCCACGGAGCGCAGCGAAATACCAATACACGGCCATGATATCTGGGCAGACATTGTGGCCCCAGGCGAGATACCCACGCACGCCCGAATACTCCCCTCCGTCGTGGCCGCCCAGGGTGGTCGCCCAGCTTCTGCCACGAACGGCATCCGGAATCGCCTCCCTTCGGCGAAGGTGGCCCCGATCTTTCTGGCGGTGGCGTCGGCGTGCAAGCCGTTGAAGCAAATGCGCATCATGTTGCAATTACTTGGCAAACCCATCCCAAACCGACGTCCCTTTATGCTGTCTAAGTTACGACGGGTTGTTCTGTTGTCTTGGAGCCCTCACAAGGGTCGTTTGTTGTTTTCTTTCTTGTTGGATTATGTAGGCTTCTCAATGGTTTAGGAGCCTGGATTCTCAATTTGGGAAATTACGGCAAATTGCAAGAACTCCTTACGCAAGATTCTCTCGAAAACTACTGTTCCGTGAGAGGTTGGGGGGGGGAGATTGCAATGGAACGGAGAGCCCCCCAGCAGAACATCGGTCTCGGTTTCGCGTGTCGTGCGTGCGGGCGAGGCGAAGCTGCGAGGGCGCGCGAGAGGACTGATCCCGCCGTCGGCAACGGCCCGTAGAGAGGGCGACTCGGATGCAGAAGCCCGACCCTCCGGTGGCCGCGCGATGGCCGGGGGTGTCCCGCCGTGGGTGTCTCGCCGTCGCTGCAGCGACTTGGATGCAAAAAGTGCGGCCCTCCGGTGGCCCCGCGGCGGCCGGGGGTGTCCCGCCGTGGTGCCTCGCGGTGTCTCTATGGTGTCTCGCCGGGGGCGCGCGACAGGGATGATCCCGTCGCCGCTAAAGGCGATTCGGATGCAGAAAGCCTGCCCCACGGCGGGCGCGCGGCAGCTCGGGGCTGGAAGTGTCCCGCCGTGGTGTCCCGCTTTGCCCCGATGGTGTCCCGCCGTGGTGTCCTGATGGTGTCTCGTGGAGTCCCGTGGTGTCCCGTGGCGTCCCGCGGTGTCTCCGTGGTGTCCCGCGGTGTCCTATAGAGTCCAATGGTGTCCCGCGAATTCCCGTGGTGTCCCGCAGTGGTGTCCAGGTCGGTCGTGAGATCGATAGCGAAATCGATGACGACCGAAGTGTGCTGAGATCGGCTGTGAGATCGATAATTGGATCGATGAGGAGACCAACATTGAGATTGGTAGTTGCACCGGTCGTGCGATCGGCAATGAGATCGTCTCTGTGATAGATAGATGCATCGATAACTCGATCTATCATGGCACCAGCATCGTCGTTATCACATCCTTCGCAGTTGCCAGCAGTTGGTTCTTTTCCCCCCCTCCAACTTCCTTATCACCCGAAGGGTGGTCATATATCTAAGATTTATACAAGACGGGTTCTTGTTTCAAGACGCTCCAGCTGCGATTCCTTATTACAAAACCTTCATTACACATTCCTGAAGAAGGGAACTGTGCTGAGGAGTATTCAAGAAGGTATGGATTGCCCACCAGAACTTGCGTGGAGGATTCTTGCATTCCTCGCCAAGGGACCCTTAATGAAGGCTCCTGGGTCGAGACCCCTTTGTCAAGGATTCCTGTTCAAGGCCCTTCAACAAGAATTCTGGATTAAGGATTATTTAGGAAGCAAGCTGTGCTAACAATAGAGACTCTTCAGCAACGACCCCTTGCCACTGATTCCTTCTAAATGAATATCTTTAAAAGGGTCCCAGCGTGGAAATTATTGCAGATTTTTCATGATGGACCCCCAAGGAAGGATTCCTCACTGATAACTTTTTAGGAACGGTTCTCTACAACAGATCATTTAGTAAGGTCAGGAAGTGATGACGACCGTGGTGAAATTAAGCACAAGTCGTCATCGTCCTTATCGCACGAGATCTAGACTATTGCGTACTAAAAAATGCAGCCCACGGAACACCGACTACCAAGTAGTAGTACTATTCGTATTATTAGTCGTAGTAGTAGTAGTAGTAGTAGTAGTAGTAGTAGTAGTAGTAGTAGTAGTAGCAGTAGTAGTAGTAGTAGTAGTCGTAGTAGTAGTAGTAGTAGTAGTAGTAGTAGTAGCATTAGTAGTAGTAGTAGTAGTAGTAGTAGTAGTAGTAGTAGTAGTAGTAGTAGTAGTGATGGTCGTAGTAGTAGTAGTAGTAGTAGTAGTAGCAGTAGTAGCAGTAGCAGTAGTAGTAGTAGTAATAGTGGTAGTAGTAGTAGATCGTAGTAGCAGTAAAAGTGGCAACAGGAGCTCTAGAAGTAACAGTAGTAGTGCAAAAATAATGGTAGTAGTTCTTCTTCTACT
>CAUYUJ010003558.1:1213335-1226205 GCA_963575745.1 Prorocentrum cordatum
TGCGGGCTGTAGCGCTGGGACCTTCGGTGGAGCTCCCTACGGGGCCACGAAACGCTGTACCGAGAAGGGGGGCGCATGTGGGCGGTAGCACCCGGGCCTTCGGTAGAGTCCCCTACTGGGCCACGAAGCGCTGTACTGGGTATGGCAGGCGGTAGAGCTGGGAGCTTCGTCGGAGCTCCCTATGGGGCCACGGACGTATGCGGGTGGTAGCACTGGGGGGAAGGAGGGTGGGAAATGACGCGGGGCGCTGTCCCTTCAAAACGAGGACCCCAAACCACAGTACGGTGGCGAAAACATTGTAAACATGGAGGGTCGGCGGCATGTGGGCGCAACCACTGGGGCCTTAGGTGTAGCTCCCTATGGGGCTATGACACTTGTGAGGGGTGGGCCAAAATGAAAGGGTGGTGGCATGCGGGCGCAGCCATTGGGGCCTTAGGTGTAGCCCCCCATATGGGGCCACCCAGATCGCACCCTAATTCACGATGTAACGAGAATGTCATGAATTTCGGTGCCGCGCCCGAGGGGGTATTCCTCGACAGTGGAGCCCCAAACAGCTCGATCAGAGCGGGGGGGATTTCCCGAATCCCCGTCGAAGGATTTGGCATCCTATCCCAGGGTATGACCGAAAGCTACAAGTGGAGTGGAATACGTCCCTCACAGCCAATTGCAAGAGAAACGGGTACATGGACCGCCTCTGGTGTCAGCAGGTGGCCGCTAGCTTTCTGCAGTACTCCCGACTTTGAGGATGTGGCGTGCGGTCGGCCAACAATTAGATTTTGTATTTCTCGCAGTCGCGCAGTCTCCAATATTAATTGATGGCCGGGCTAGATACCTTAAAGCCCCATCCTTAAAGCTGGGTTTAGATACCCTTAAAACCTGTAGCGCGCTTCGTAATCCTCCTCCCCCGCTTCCCATCCCCATCCTAGGAAAACCAAAAGGCACCGATACCGCTACCCCCAGGACCTCTCCCGGGGTGCGTTCTGACCAGGATTCACCCGGAAAGCCCAAAAGGGGGAAAACGAGGGTAGGGTAGCGGTATGGGCACCTTTTCCTGACCTGATCTCCTCCTCCTCCTCCTCCTCCTCCTCCTCGGACTTCTCCTCGGACTCCTCCTCGCCCTCCTCGCCCTCCCCGCCTGCTCCTGCTTCTCCGGAGCCCAGAGCCCCGCTCCTCCGAGAGGCGCACGCCTTGAGTGTGTTGGGCCACCAGCGCCAGTCACGGAACGGGGCGCCGACCTGCGGAGGCCAGGGGCGCGCCCACCGCCAGGTCGGGAGGGGGGCGGGAGGGAGCGTCGGAGAGGGTGCGGGTCTTCTCGCCGACGGCGCCGAGGATGCCGGCACGTGTGGAAGAGGACCGGTGGTAACAGGCGGCTGCGGCTCAAGCACCTCGGAATCTTGACCATGATCAGCTGGTTCGGTCGCGTCGGGTAAGCCGTCGAGGCAGGGGATGTTTTGGATTGCGCGCGTGGTGAACCATTGAAGAGAGAGAGAGGGAGGTAGGGAGAGGAGGAGGGGATGGAAGGAGGAGGGGGAGGAGGGGCCATCCTCGCAATACCTATCTTTCCTCCTCCTCCTCCTCCTCCTCCTTCTCCTCCTCCTCCTCCTCCTCCTCCTCCTCCTCCTCCTCTTGTAGTCTTCTTTTTCACTCAGTGCCTCGCCGCGGCTTCCGTGCTCCAGCGCCGCCAGGAATGAGAGAGGAGGAGGACGACGACGAGGAGGACGACGACGAGGACGAGGACGACGACGACGAGGAGGAGGACGACGACGAAGAGGAGGAGGACGACGACGAGGAAGAGGAGGGACGCGGCCGATGCGTGGGCGCTCCGCCGTTCTCCCGGGGGGGCAGGGCCGGGCCGCCGGCGCGGCCGAGCATGCAACGTGCGCGGCGACCGATGCGGCGAAACGGTGAGATGCAATCCTCTGGCCAAAACGCCGACGGCGCACTGCGACGAACGAAGCCAGGACGAGGACAAATCAGGACGAAGATTTGTCGAGAGTCTCTCTCTCAACTCCGGCGGCTCTGGAGAATGTGTCAGGCGCACCGCTGCCTTATCAGAGCGTTCCGGAACACTCTGAAAGCTTTCCTAGACGCTCTGGAACGGATGTATCCTCGTCATAGCCCCGCCCGGCACATCCTGAATCAAGGAAGGCGGCCACCCTGCAAGAAAAACACACGAGAACCCTGGGCTGAACCGTCCTGTTATCCCACGAACCCGGTAAGGAATGATTTCTGCGAAAGTTGGCAGCCTTTCACCAAAACTGATTGACTTGGGCGACCAACACATTTATATGATTTGGGATTGACTTCGGAGGCCAAAGCGATCAGTCCGACACGTGTGAGGCTCGCAGTCTCGGCATTCGAGCGCATCAGAGCTGCTGGGGACAGACACAAAGCGAGAGCCCACGTTCTCAAAAGCTGGCCTCATGGCGTTCTTCGCCACCGGTTGCCTGGGAAACTTGTCAGCGAAAGCCTCGAACCCAGTGAGAAATGCTGAATGATCATGAAGCAGTGGCCCCTTTGAGGGGCAGCGTGAGAGGGGCCCTGGGACACACAAATCAATAGACACAAATAGCAGGATTCACCATAAACTCAATATTTCCTGGGTTTTTGTCTTCCCCCCCACTTCCCATAGTTCCCCATATTTTCTGGGGAATCGACGATTCCTTGTGTCTGTGTGTGTGTTTTTGTTTCCCTCCGGAAGCGTGCAAAGGGGGCTGGCTCAGGGAGTGGGGAGCGCCGGCCTGGACTCGGCGACACACCGCCGATGGATCGGCGACAGGCCCCCGATAGCGAATCCGCAAGGGCTCCCAACTTCGCGCTTCGCGCTCCGCGAAGCGCGAAGCGCGAATAACTTCGCGCTCTCGCGCCGCCCCCCCAAAGGGAGAATAGGAGGACGAGGAGGAGGGGGAGGAGGAGCGAGGACCGCGAAGCGCGAAGCGCGAATAACTTCGCGCCCTCGAGGGAGCCCTTGGAATCCGCATGGTCCTGGGCGGGGCTAGCCATAGGGCCTATCGGCGATCAATGCGTGACCGGGGGGTCGATATCATCCCGCTTAACGTTGCCCCTGACCTTCTCGATGGCCTGGGTGGCGTGGGTGGCCCGCAGGATCGGCCGCAGAGGAGCCTCTCCTGCTGGACTTTGGGCAGCACGGTGTCTCTCGACAGCGGCCCCTGCTCGGGGTCCGTCGCTTCCGCATCCGCATGGGCCTGGCCACTAGAAAGTGGGAGCGTGAACTGAGGATTGGTGCCATCTCAGGGGGAGAACATCGACCCGGAATCGGCGACACATCGCGGATAGATCGGCGACAGGCCCCGATAGCGAAACCGCATGTTTCTGGTCGGGGTGGGCTATCAGGCTTACACTGGCGATCAATGGGCGATTGGGTGTCGATGTGTCATCCCTGCGTTTTACCCCCCAGTGCTGCCCTGAGAATTCGAAGCGTGAGCTCAGGAGTGGGTGGGCTCGCGACGTGATCGGACCAAGGTAGCAACGAAGTGCTGGTGATGATGACGCCAACGGTGCCATAACCAGACGCCAACGGGGTCCAGCGGCGCGCGTGCGCATCCAGAGACAGACAAACCGCCTCCTCGCTCCAACTTCCCTCGTAATGCCATGAACTGTTGCTCGCCCACGCTGGGTGCACTCGCGACGAGTCGCCGGCCGCAGCTCCACTGGAGGTGGCGAATCAGTCGAGCCACGCGCGGGCAGACCGAAACCCCCAGATGAGGGGGGGGGCGCTGCGCAGAGCAGCAGCAACGACAGCGTCAGCTGATCGAGGGGCAGCAACACTCTGGGCGCTTGTTCGACCCGTGCCCTGCGCACCATGGAGCTGCAATCACAGAACACACAAGCTGCACGACAACACATCACTGTGCGGCCACTCTTCTGAAAACTGTTTGATCCGCACCAACAGACCAATAGCTTGTGGATCAAATGAATACCCAAAGCGGCATTACTCCTCATGAAGACGTCATCAATTCAAGGACACCCGTGACTCAGGCCGCAGACTGTGAGATTGGCCCTTGGCCTGGGGTGGCCCTGCAATCCCAGCGTTGATGTTTTTACCCCCGCCCTCCCCCACCAGAAGAGACAGAACAATGGCCTTGCGAGGCAAACATGCGGGAAGCTGTTCTAACTGGCATCTTAAAGAATATGCTGCAAGTCTGACGCGCGCCAACGAGGCGACATTCTACTTGGTCGGGTTCTTCATAAGATGAAGATCCCAGAAACCCTGAACCCCAAAAACTTGCCATCTGTCGGGGGCGCATGTTTGACTTCCGCCAAATTCCGCTGGCCTTCCGCTGGCTTCCGCCTGCGGAACCGGCCTCGTTTTGCTTCCGCAGCCTTCCTCTGGCCTTCCGCTTCCTTCCGCGAGGAAGAGATGACAACTCCTTCGATCCTCGCAAGCAAGGCCCTTTTATGGAACGCCTTATATGAGCTTCCACACGGTTTCCGTAACACGCCATGCGACTCCTATGGGTTCTACTAAGACTCCCTAGGACCCCTACGGATCCTCGTACGAGTCCTTCCGGCTCCTCGAAAATCCTTCTGGAGATCTTCACGGCTGCTCTATCATTTCACTCGGACTCCTTACGCCTCCTTCCTCGGCTTAAGATCGTGCCAAAACCCCGCGCGACCCCAAGGGATCCGAATGTGATCTCATCATGTCCGACTCGTCTCTACCCAGTCCTGACACTCACAGGTTATCAACCGCACCAGTCCTTTAGGGCGTGAGCGGTCTTGGGAGCTCGTTCTGCTAACTCCCTTTCCCCCCCCATCGGGAAGACGGGTCCCTGGGTCTGGACTGGGGCGGCCTCGAGGGGGTGGAGCGTCCAAGATGCCCCCAGGTGTCTCTAAGAGGGTCCATGAGAGCCGAAGATGGCCTCCAAGATCGCTCAAGGTAGCCCAAGATGGTTCCAGATAGCCTCCAACATGCCCACAAGAGCCTTCAATCTCGCTCCAAGACGGCTCCGAGTGGCAAGGGAGATCCCCAGAGAATCCGAGAGGCCAAAACCTTCGGGGAATCAACGTGTTTGGCCTTCTCGCTCTCTTCCAATCGGCTATGGAGGCCTCAAGGTGGCTCCAAGATGGCCCAAGAGAGACCTAAGAGGGGCCCACGGGGGCTCCAAGAAGGCCCCAAGAGCCCCGCAACAGCGCCCCAAGAGGACCCACAGAGGCAATTTTGAGGGCCCCGATGGGGTACCGTAATTGACGCCGCCACCTTCTTCTGTCGAAAGAACCCAAGATAACCCTCCGAGGCCTCCAACAGTGCTCCAGGAGACCCCCCTCTCCTCACCCCGCTCCTCCAGACCCCCCCGACCCCCTTTCAAAGCAACTCGCCTGGCGATTGTTTGTGGATGGGCTGGTGTAGATACGCCGAAGCGTCAAGAAGTGGCTGGTAACCATTAAGGTTAGGTCGGGCCTGTCCCCATATGGGGGATTTTGTGCGAAAAACAAAAATTAATCCCGAAATGCTGAAACATAGTAAAAAATGGTTCCCGGACTATTTTTTTACTATTTCTGGATATCCCCCCCCCTGTAGAGGGACGGGACCGACTCAACAGTAAGGCGGTCTGCCTGGACTCTCGCCGAAGGGACGCCCGTGGGCGCTCCCGTGCGCTGGCTGGGCGCTCGGGGCTGTCGCCGCATGCGCGCCTCGCGGGCGATGTTTCTCCCCCAATCCCCGAGTTTCGCCCGAGAAGTCTGGCCGCTCAGGAGAAGGGGAACACCCTGGGATGCACCCCAAGGGGGCTATTCGGACGCACCCCTGTCGAGAATGGACACCCCCCCATCGTATATCCCAGGGTTAGGCCCCAAATTTCTGGTGGTTTAGGCGAGTGCCAGCGCGCAGAACTCTGGCCACCGCTTGCTCCAAGAAACAAGTGGTCCGTCTGTTCTCCCAAGAGGAGGAGGAGGAGCAGGAGGAGGAGGAGGAGGAGGAGGAGGAGGAGGAGGAGGAGGTAGAGGTGGAGGAGGAGGAGGAGAATGAGGAGGAGGAGGAGGTGGAGGAGTTCGTGGGGGTTCCGGGTCCATTCGGAACCCCCACGAAGCCTGGGATAGGGGTCGACCTATCCCCCGTGGACGGCACGTGCGCGGGCTGGGCTCCCGGGCGTTCGCCCAAAGTGCGTGCCGCGCGGGCGCCGTGCGCGCCGACGGGCCACCAGGCGAAGTCTCCGCGGACCCGTCCGATGCCGTAGGATTGCAAAAAAAAACGAAGGATTGCAAAAAAACCGAAGGATTGCAAAAAAAACCCTGGGCGAAGGATTGCAAAAAAAAACCTGGGTTTTTTTTTTTGCAATCCTGGGTTTTTTTGCAATCCTGGGTTTTTTTGCAATCCTTCGTTCGACTGGGAGAGAGCAACTGAGTGCAAACACCGTCCTGGGAGAACAGGCAGACCACGCGTTTCTTGGAGCAAGCGGTGGCCAGAGTTCTGCGCGCTGGCACTCGCTCAAGCCACCCGGAGATCATGGATCGCCTGCCGTTCTGTCACGCGCGCGCATGTCGATACGAACAAACAACCATCTCGCACACGCTGATTCTGTCGAATTAGACCATACGTGCCACACGCTCGCGTTTCCGCGCTCGCACACCGCAGTCATCTCAAAACCATTGGTGTCCTTTGCCTTCAACACTGAAGTGCTCATTTTCGATGAAACTGTGACGGCGAATATGAAAATCTGCGCACGCGCACTTCCCCTGCATCCTCATCAACACCATCGAGATCATCATCACAACCGTCATCAGTGCCACGGTCACCATCACCACCATCATCTCCATCGCCCTCACCATCGTCGTCGACATCATCCCAACAGCCGTCATCAGCATCACCATCGTCAGCAACGTTGCTGTCGTCGCCCTCGCCGACAGCGCGACCATCATCATCAACACCCGCCCGACCGAGCCGTGCATCTGCATGAAAAGGGTCCTCTCGACACTACGCCAGGTGAATGTTGCTGATCAATTGCGGGTGGATGGCTGGGACATTTGCTCGAGCAATGGCGTTGACGACGGGCGTTGCGGGTGACGGCTTCGAACTCTTCAAACTTCATTCTCCCTTCGGGAACAAAACAGATTCCCCCCCCAGGATTAGCGCGCCACCTTGGACACTGCAATTCACATATGATGCTGCACCACCGTTCATATGAATTTCTACCATCCCAGGCGACTGGGTATTGCCCGTGCCCTTATCATCCCGGCGCACACCACCAACGGCACAGTGTCCACACGCGCGCGCACATGACCAAATCATATGTAGCACCCCGCAGTTGCGGTGAGGAGGGGGCGAGCGCAGGTTGGGTCGAGGATGGGTCGCGGGCGGGCCGCGGGGGGGGGCGCGGGAGAATCGCGGATGGGTCGCGGGTGGGTCGCGGGTGGATCTCGGGTGGGTCGCGAGCGGGTCGTGGACGGGTCGCGGGTGGGTCGCGAGAAAGACGAAGACAACAACGCAACGCAACACAACACAACAACGACAACCCGCACCGCGGAACCCCACTTCAGTCACGCACCCAGGGACAGTGAATGACCGTTCGGCCCCCTCACTCTGACCAAAAGCACCAGTTATGTAAGCGCTTCAGCATACAAATCAAACGCCCTTCAACATCCATCACGCAAGGTCGTGCCTGCTATCATGCGCTGAAATCGTGCGAACACCCTGATGTTCGCAATACCGCCCAGAAACCGCGGTCTCATCGCACCGAGCGGTGCAACCGCTTTGATCCAGCACGCGTCCACTGCACGAATTCGCACCAACGAGCACCAGGCGGGCCACACGCACGCGCCGCATCGCGCGCGTGTCCAAATCCGTCCAAACCCAATGGTCCTCGAAGCGTTTCAAGCTACGTAGAGCTCTTCAGAAACACATGAACAACTAACTGCGGTTCAAATTGACGTTCTGCGCGCGCACTTTCTCACCGTCACCCTCACCAACGCCACCGCATCACCGCCGCTGGTGTCATCGCCAATCGGCGCTATTGCCACCGTCACCAGCCGATCACCTTAAGCACCGACCCGTGGGCATCATCATCATAATCGTCGTCACCGTCTTGACCAGTACCGGGGCATGCATTTGCCCTGCCGCCGTCATCGTCAACAGCGCCACCGCCATCGCTACTATCATCATTGCCGCCGTTGTCGACGTCATCACGATACCGCGCCCGCCAGAGTCACCGACCCGCGCTGAGATGCCCGCGCGCTAGGGCGGCCTTTGAGACGCTCTGGGAAATTCCAATCCGTAATCGGCATCGCGGCCATGCTACGTGTGCCAAACTGGCAGGCCGCTCTGCGCCCGAGCTTGCGCGCGCTAGCGCAACCGCAGAGATGCGCCAACCTGTGCCAAGTAGTCACCGCAATCGCGGCCGCATGGGTTGTGCGAAATGAGTTGCGGGTGGGATCGTGGGGTGATTGCGCGAACTCACACAACACACAGTCTGCAAACATACAAATAAATCCAGAATGCAATAAATAATGGTCGGGGTCCACGCCGGTAACGCATCGTAGAATCCCATGCTGACCCGTTACCAATCCACGGGATCATAACTCTTCGTCTCAGTGCGGCTCCCATCGTATTGCACTGGTGCACGGCATGGGCATACAACCTTGTACGAAATCAGACCTCGGGTCCTTACGACTGTACGAATGAATCCCCGAGAATATAGACTTGCACAATTGTTAACGTGCCCAATGCGGGCAGCGAAAAACAGGAACCAAGGAAACAGGATAGGATATTAGGGGTTGAAAAAGAAAAGGATTGGATAGGAAAGGGACCAATTGAGAGGATATGAACCAAGGAAGTAGGATAGGAAGGGAAAAGGACAAGGAATTGATAAGAAAGGGACAAAGTAACATGATAGGAACCAAAGACACCAGGAACCAAGAAACCAACGGAGAGGGGAACACCGGATAGGAGCAGGACGTGGAAAACCAAATCGACGAAGATGAGCATGATAACGTAGGGAGAACGCTGAGGAGAAGGAGGAAGAGAGGCAAGGAAAAAGGGTAGAAGGGGTGGGGAAAATGGGGAATGAGGATAGGGGGCAAGGGTGGGTATGGGGCAGTGGGGAAGAGTGGAAGACGGGGGTATGGAAGAGGAAGAAGAAGGATGAAAGGGTGGAGGGGTGGAAGACCAGGAAGGAAGAGGGAAGGGGAAAGAGGATGGAGCATGGGGGCGGAAGCCAGGGGGAGGCGGACAAATAATAACGACGGGGGAAAAAAGCGGCGGAATAGGAGGATCACCCAGAGCAGCACGAAGAAAACACATGCGAATGTACGGTGAAACGGCATTGGGCACAATCGCTCGGCAACATCGCCAGCGCTCCCCCAGCGGGCAGAGGCGGGCCACCAGCGGCAGCCGAGCCGGCGAAATTGTTCTATGAAGGACAGCCTGTCAAAATTCAAGCGTGGCGCTGCCGCCGCTGGGATCTTCTCGACATCAAAGACGAAACGGCGCAAAGACTCGGAAGTTTCGTCAGCCTTCATCCAGCGGGCCCAGGCGCGCGACCCGCGACGACACAACGCTTATCCACCACCGCGCCGCTAGATCTGAACGAAGTGTCTCTGTAACCTTGAAATCCCCCGATCGTTCAATCTGGTGAACACTGGGTGTGATTCCTCCGGGTCCCGTCGAACCCTCTGCATCGAAGTTTGCGTCTGTTTGGCGGCCAGGGGCCCGAGTTACCAGGTTCCCCGCAGGCTGGGGTCTCGCACGACTCCTGGAGCGGGCAGCGTGATTTTCCCCTAGGGCTCCCAACTTCGCGCTTCGCGCTCCGCGAAGCGCGAAGCGCGAATAACTTCGCGCCCTCGCGCCGCCCCCCCAAAAGGGAGAAAAGGAGGACGAGGAGGAGGGGGGAGAAGGAGCGAGGACGAGGAGGAGGACGAGGACGAGGAGGACGACGAGGAGGAGGACGAGGAGGAGGACGAGGACGAGGAGGAGGACGAGGAGGAGGACGAGGACGAGGAGGAGGACGAGGGAGAAAAGGAGGACGAGGAGGAGGACGAGGACGAGGAGGAGAACGAGGACCGCGACGCGCGAAGCGCGAATCACTTCGCGCCCTCGTGGGAGCCCCTGCTCCCACGGGGGCCAGCCCCGCGAAGCCCCCCAAGAGGGCCGCCGAGAAGCCCGAACGGACCTCGAAGACCAGACCGAATCACTGATGGGGCCGAAGGCCATCAGAATCCGCCGACCGTCATCTCCGTCATTCTCCTCCTCCTCCTCCCCTCCCTCCTCCTCCCTCCTCCTCCTCCTCCTCCTCCTCCTCCTCCTCCCCCCTCCTCCTCCTCCTCCTCCTCCTCCTCCTCCTCCTCCTCCTCCTCCTCCCCCTCCTCCTCCTCCTCCTCCTCCTCCTCCTCCTCATCTCAGAGTCGGCGTGTGTGAGGGGCTTTTCCGTTCGAGCCGTCATCTCCGTCATTCTTTGTACTCGTCGTCTCTGTCCTTCCCTTTCCCTGGGAGACCTCTTCCCCTGGGCTCCAGCCCGAACTGACCTCAAAGACCAAACCGAATCACGGATAGGGCCGAAGGCCATCAGGCTGCCCACGATCAGCGACGCGACGAGCTGGTATGATGGATGGCCACACGCAGGCAAGACACTGCGCATCCAGGGGCATGCGGCGACCGCTGCAGCAATGACGAACGGTCCGATCCACGGGCATGCTTGTTTGCACAGCCCAGAGCACAATCGACCGAAGACGTAAAAATCATGACCAAGACTGCATGGACGCCACGCTCTGCAGGCGTGTGCCCCCTAAACGGCCGAAGAAGTGGTGCGCGATTGCATGACTACTCCAGGTTTCGTAATAAAAGGGAGGGGGTCTGGACCCTCCAAGACAAGCCATTTCAGACCTCCCCCGTGGGAGAACCCTCCAAAACATCGTCCCCAGACCCCCCAGGCCCCCCAAGATAGCCTGGAAGAACCCCCCCCCGAAATGAGACCCCCCTCCCTCTATTACGAAATGTGGAGTGCCAAACGCGCGGGTTCGACGCAGGATGGGGCGCGGCCCGATTTACGACTGGCTGTTCGGCAAAACGTTTTGTTCGCAGCGCTGGCGATCGCTAGTGCGTTCGAGAGCCAGCGGCGCGCCGACGGCTCGGCGAAACACGCTTAGCAAGATAGCAATCGCCTACTCGAACGACGGGCTCCCGATCCGTTGTGCTCCTTCGGGGGGGGCCAAATCACCGCCGAAGGCGGCGCAGTTTTTGCCAAGTCACCACTGCATGCCGCACAGCTTCTGCGAGGAGGAGTGGGACCACGTCTGCCTCGACTTCCACGAAGGTGCGCACATTTCCGAAGAGCCGCCGCACTCGTTACAACTTGCTCGGAATGCGATTCCTCGCGCCGGGGCCGACCACGGTCACTATCGACGCCCGCAGACCTCGCGTCCACCGTGGAACGGGGGACTCGTCTGGTCTAGCCCGTGGAAAGGAGAAGCTAGTTCCGCCGAAGAGGGGGGAGCACCACTTACGGTGCGCAAGCGACAGGACGTGGCACATTGCAAGTCTCGCTAACACAAGCGATCGGGAGGGGGGCGTTGCACATACTATGATGCATAAGGCTGTACCTCCGCGAGCCCGACAAAGAGTCCTCGATGACCGCCCTTACCAGGGGCTGCGTCCGCGCAAAACGGAAGAGGAACACCCAAACTGAACTGAATGGGAGGTGGTCACGGAAATCTGCGCCCTGGCACCCACGGGAACAAGCGTGCGAGGCGGCTTTGCCAGCAATTCTGGAAACAAGAAGCGCACACCTGAGACCAACCGACCAACCAGTTTGGTTAATTTTTCTTATAAAAAACGGGTGCAGCTGCAGCACAAGGCTCTGATTCATGATGGATTGCTGCGCGCTGTTGCGCATTTGACGCGAACTGCTTCGGTGTCTGACCTTCGTTGGAAATGTCCTAGGGGATCTGACGTACCAGCCAGCCTCATCGAGAGCCACCTCCAGGCGCGTTCCGCCCCGCGCGCAAATGCGCCACCGTGCCTCGAGGCACGAATTGATATGTCGTCAGGCCCCTTGTGTCCACAGTCCTGTCTGTGGAGCCATGATGGTGGCCCAGACCCTGTATATCCGGATTCTCCAGAGCCTTCCGCAGCTGGTCGCTCGTTGTCGCGCGACTTCCCCCGATGCCCCAAGACCGGCCAGGAGGCCCCAAGAGGCTCCAAAAACTGTCCTTAAGGGTTTCGAGACGGTCCACTGCGCTCCGAGACGCCCTAGGTGGCATCAAGACGGCCCAAGAGGCCCCATAGACGCCCCAAGAAGGCTCCAAGAGGCACAAGCCATAGATTGTCGTAAGGAGTTCGAAAGATTTCAGCGTCGCTTTTTCGGGCTTCCGACGCTCCCAGACAAGCCTCCAAGGTCGCCGCAAGCAGGCCCAAGAGGCTCCCTACGAGGGCTCCAAGACAGCAAAAAAAGGCATCAACTCAAGGGGGCTCTAAAAGGGCCCGAAGAGGGGGAACCTGAACAACATGTCGAAACCTCCGCCCCAAGGAGACCCTCGTGACCGCCAGCAGGCCCCCAAGAGGCCCCTAGGAGGCTCCCAAGGGGCCCACAAGAGGCCCCGAAGAGGCTCCAAGACGCCGCCCCAAAAAACACTTCAAACGGCTTCCGAGAGGCCTCCAAAGAGACGCCCCGCAGGCATCGAAGAGGCCTCCGACCTACAACCGAAGAACGGTGGCGGGATTGGCCGACGGCCGCTAGACCTGGGCCGGCACGGAAACGGAAAGAGCCCCTCAAACACAGTAACCGAAATTACTCACACAACCGTTCGTACTGGGAGCCTTGGCGTTGAGAGCTTGTTCCGTCACCCCTCGCTCCTCCTCCTCCTCCTCCTCCTCCTCCTCCTCTTCCTCCTCCTCCTCCTCCTCCTCCTCTCCTCCTCATC
>CAUYUJ010003558.1:1226305-1251305 GCA_963575745.1 Prorocentrum cordatum
CTCCTCCTCCTCCTCCTCCTCCTCCTCCTCCTCCTCTTTCTTCTCCCCCTCCTCCTTCTCCTCCAAGGCTTCCTCAGGACAACCTATGTGTGCCTGAAAAGGGCTTCCAGAATGCTGCAAGAGGGTATCTGCAAGCGCCGGCTGCGCTGAGGCGGCGACGCGGAGGCTCGGAGGCACCCCCGGCGGCAGAGAACCGATACACGGCCAGAAAAAGGGGGGCCTGGAACCACCCTGCGGACGCCGACGGAGTGCATTTTTTGGCCGCCGCGCCAGTGCAGGCGCGGCGGCTCAAAAATACAATCCACGGGCGCTGCGGGGGGGGGGGGGAACTGGGGCCCCCCGATGGGGCCGCTGTTGGTGCCCTCCCGATGGGGCCGCCCAGAGGGTGCCCGACCTCTTGGGTGCCACTGTTGGTGCCTATTTCTCCTCCTCCTCCTCCTCCTCCTCCTCCTCCTCCTTCCTCCTCCTCCCTCCTCCCTCCTCCTCCTCCTCCCCTCCCTCCTGCTCCTGCCTCCTCTCCTCCTCCTCCTCCTCCTCCTCCTCCTCCTCCTCCTCCTCTTTCTTCTCCCCCTCCTCCTTCTCCTCCAAGGCTTCCTCAGGACAACCTATGTGTGCCTGAAAAGGGCTTCCAGAATGCTGCAAGAGGGTATCTGCAAGCGCCGGCTGCGCTGAGGCGGCGACGCGGAGGCTCGGAGGCACCCCCGGCGGCAGAGAACCGATACACGGCCAGAAAAAGGGGGGCCTGGAACCACCCTGCGGACGCCGACGGAGTGCATTTTTTGGCCGCCGCGCCAGTGCAGGCGCGGCGGCTCAAAAATACAATCCACGGGCGCTGCGGGGGGGGGGGGGAACTGGGGCCCCCCGATGGGGCCGCTGTTGGTGCCCTCCCGATGGGGCCGCCCAGAGGGTGCCCGACCTCTTGGGTGCCACTGTTGGTGCCTTTTCCTCCTCGTCCTCCTCCTCCTCCTCCTCCTCCTCCTCCTCCTCCTCCTCCTCCTCCTCCTCCCCCTCCTGGAGCCATCTTGGAGGTAATCCGAGAGCCCTCCCGAAGGCAGAATTGAGGGGATGTCTCGAGCGAAACGCTTGCTGTTCAAAAACAATGTTAAAAACCGTAGGGTTTTTCATGATTTTCGCATCTTGTGCTATCCTGGAGGTTCTCCGAAGGTTGAGACTCCATCCGCTCTTTTGTAACATGCCACTTTTGGGGGGATGTCCCTAGCGAATTTGCCTTTCTTGTCGATCTCAAGACGAAGCCAGCGGTTTCAAGATTCCAGTTGTTCGAGGATGTCTCTAGCGAAACGCTCATTTTCAACAAACAAGCTCAACATCGAGCAGCCCAGAGGGCCGTCCCACTCGATAAAGAACGGGGTGCGACGGGCCCTTAGACCATTTCACTCAAGCTTCGCCCCTCCTCTGGACCCCCTCCCTTTAGGGCTTCGCCCCAACTCAACGTACATCACTCGCACCTCGCTCGTTCCGTCACCTGCTTGGCAAGGGAACGGAAAACGCAACTTACTCTGTGATGGCGCGAGATCGCTGGCTTGTCCGTTCTTTCTCCCGTGTCGCATCCTTGGGCTCTTGGGCCGTCTTGGGAGGACTCTTGGGCTGTCTTCGAGTCATCTTGAGCCGTCTTGACCCGAATGCCCGCTTCAAACCGCATGGACACTTAGACCGTGTGACTGTTTTCATCGACATGGCCATCTTAACCCGCGCTGCCGTGCTGACATCCGTAGTCGTTTTTACCCACCTGGCAGTTTAACCCTCCAGGCCGTGTCCACCCGCCTGGCAATTTTGAACCGTCTGGCCGTTTCAACCCGACTGGCCGTTTTAGCCCGCCTGGCCGTGTGAACCCGCCTGGCCGTTGTACCCCGCCTGGCCGTTCGAGCCCGCCTCGCCGTCTCAGCCCGCCTGGTCGTTGCAACCCGCCTGGTAAAAAGCCTAACCGTTTCATGCCGCCTGGCCGTTTGAACCCGCCTGACCTTTTCAATTTAGCCTGCTTGGCCGGTTTAACCCGCCTGGCTGTTTTAACCCGCTTGGCAAGTCTTGGGGCCCTGTTGGACAGTCTGGGGAAACGCCGTCTTCGGGCCCTCTTGAGTCGTCTTCGAGTCCAGGTGGGAGCCTCGTGGGCCGTCTTGCAGCGATACCAAGACGACGTCGACAACATCTCATTCTGCAAGAGGACGTCCCCAACGAAATCGTCACTTTTGGTAAGAACGATACCAAGACGATGCCGACAACCTCTCGTTGTTCAGAGATGTCCTGAACGAAATCGTCACTTCGAAACCGTCATGTTTGGTGGCAATATCGATATGCCAACAGAGACGTCGACTACATCCTATGTATGTCCCTGGTGATATGACATGTGTTGGGGCTGGAGTAGGACGTCTGAGAGCCATGTTATTGGGATATGTTGGGCCATCTTGAGGCGTTCCGAGAACGATCCCAAAACGATCCCAAAACGCTCGTCGCCGCCCGTCGCCGCCCGCCGCCTTATGCATTGAGTTGCAACTGACATGCAGCGCGTTGCGATTGCAATGCGACGCGTTACCTTGGAGTCGACTTGTGTTGCAGTCGCAAGCCGTTGCGTTACAATCGCATGGCGTTTCTGGGCGTTGTTTCGCATTGGTTTGCTTGTTTGTCTATAACTCGAATCTCTGGCGGGGTGGACGAAAGACATGGCCGAGTAGGTGTAAACTCCCCCAGGCCTGCGGGCCGCAGCCCCTGACCTAGACCGAGGGGACGATAAGGGTACAGTGTGTGGACCGCGTCTGTGCGAGAGGCCTCTGCCACCAAAACGCCTGAACATGCTACCAACTCTTGCCAAAACGGGGCAACGCCGACGCGGTCAAAAACTCGCAGTGGACAGAAGTGCAGTTCTGCCCCATCGGGCACCGCCGTGAAAGGGCTGCCCAAAATGCCTCACCAGCGTGGACAGGAGGGCGCACGCAAGCCTGACCAGCGCAACGCGGATACGAGGAGCACACTGACCCAGAAGAGGAGACAAAACGGCCAAGAGCACGAGAAGAAGGGTCGCCCGTCATTCGTCCCGAGGAGAACGAGCAAGGACGGGCTTTCGGCGGATCCGCTGTGTGGGTCGTACCGAGACGTCGGCCAGCATCTGCCCTCCCTGAAGGCCTCCCTGGTGGCGGCAAGAGAGAAGATACTACACATGATATCGTGAAGAGTTGCGACAGGCACGAGTTAGGAACTCTGCAGGGGCAGCAGCGGGAGAAAGGCGGCACGAGCACGGCCAGAAGCGGACTGACACGAGAGAGGCAAACGAGGAAGCAGAGAATAAATGAGAACGCAGTCGATACAGGTCATACAGTCCACAATATGATTCCACCACCTGCTAACGTATAAAATATGCGAACCGACCGAACTTGCGAAATTCTGGCGGATGCGCACCACCCGGTACACATGGAACGCGCGAAGACTGGAAATCGCACGCGGAGGGATCAGGGATTGAAGCCTGGCTAGGGCCATCGGCAATAATATTCCACCGTTGGGGCTCAGGGCTGGATAAACATGTTCAGCACGAGGCACGAGCACTTTGATCGAGAGCACTTTTTTCATGCTGTTAAGTACCATATGCGCCTTGCCCTAGAGCTTGCTGGTACCGAAGGAGGGCAATTTCGGGATCTGCTGGAACCGCTGGAATGTGTCGCGCATGTGGAAGAACATCGTCTGGGAGCACCACGGGCTTTATCTCCATAGGACCACGCACCCGTCATCCCCATCCAAGTCGCCGATCTGCTAGATATCTCGGAGAGAGCACGTTTCACGGGCGCTTGCCTTGGGAACATTCGGCGGCGCGTTTCGAACTGGGGAATGGGCCCCCCACAACACTCGGCGCTGCCAATCAGAACCCAGGAGGAGGGGGAGAGGGGGAGGGGGTCCCAACGCCCCCCCGCGCCTGCGCACGCGCTGGCGCTGGCGGCGGCCAGCAGCGCCGACGGCGGGGACGCAGCGACGATTACAAGAGAGGACCCAGGAGAGGGCACCACCACCATCACACCATTACCACCACCATCACCACAAACCACCACAGCATACCACCACAATCACCACCACCGCCACAACCACAACCATCACCACAACACACCACCACCACCACAACAGACCACAACATCACCACCATCACAACTACCACCACCACTACCACCACCACCACCCACCACCACCACCACCAACACCACAGCCCACCACCACCACCACCACCGCCACCGCCACCACCAACACCACCGCCTCAACCCACCACCAACACCAGCAACCCACCACGCAGCCACCACCACCACTGCCACCACCACCACCACAACCAACACCACCACAACTCCCCACCACCACCACAACAACTCACCACCACAACCACAACCACCACAACAATCTACCACACCACCACCACCACCACCACCACAACCATCACCACTACCAGCAGCACAACCCACCACCACCACCACCACAAACCACAACACCACCACCACCACCGCCACCAGCACCATCTCCACAAACCAACCACGACCACAATCACCACCACCACAATAAACCACCACCACCACCGCCACCACCACCAAAACAAACCACCACACCATTACCACCACAATCACCACCACCGCCACAACCACAACCACAACCACCACCACAACCACCACCACCACCACAAACCACCACCACACCACCACCGAACCACCACCACCACCACCCACCCACCACACCACCACCACCACACACCACAACACCCCACCACCACAACCACCACCACCAACACCACCACCCACACCACCACCACCACCACCACCAACACCACCACCAACCACCACCACAACCACCGCCACCACGAACCACCACCACCACCACCGCCACCACCATCACCACCACCACAACCACCACCAGCACCACCTCCACAACCACCACCACAACCACCACCACAACGTCGAACCACCACCACCGCCACCACCACCTCCACCACCACCTCCACCTTAACCCACCACCACCACAACTACCACCACCACCACCAACAAAAACCACCACACAACCACCACCACCACCGCCACAAAGTATCACCACCACCTCCATAACAACAACCACCACCACCAACCACACCACCACCAACCATACCACCACCACCACCACCACCACCACCACCGCCACCACAGCCCACCGCTACCGCCACCACCACTTTAGAGAGGCCCCAAGAGACGCCCAAGAGGCGCCCAGGAGGCTGCACAGATGCCCTTCAGAGGCCCCCGAAAGCCCTCCGACGAGACCCAAAGAGACATCCATAAGGACTGTGACCCAAAACTAACGCACTGTTTCGGAGCGTCGTCGTCATCGTTGTCGCCGTCGTGTTCGTCGACGCTCCCCGCCGCCGCTGCCCGCCGCCGCAGGCGCCGGCGCCGGCCCAGAAAAGGAAGTCGTCCCCGCCGCCGCCGCCAGCCGCCGCCGACGCAAGCGCAGGCCCGAGGAGAGGGAGAGAGGAGAAATAGGGGAGGAGGAGGGTGGAGGGGGAGGTGGGGGGGGGTTCGACACCCCCCCTCCGTCAGGGGGGGGGGGGGTCGACCCCCCCCCATCGAATCCCCCCCCTCCTTCCAGGGGGGCGGGTCCTGTTCCAACCACCCCTCCTCTCCAAGCGACCACAGAACGCGCTCTTACAATTATCGCGAATCGCTTTCGATTGAAAGGCGTCACTATACACAGCAGCTCTCGCCATACAAATCAAGTGCCGAGCTTGAACGCAGAGACGCCCGTTGTTCCAACCATGCAGCAGCTCAAAGGATAAGACATTTTTCGGTGCATGCGTGAAGCTCTGGAGGGCTCGGTATTCTTTGCGGTAGGGCATACTTAGATGGACAGAAACTTGGCGACATTGCTGAGGCAAGCGAACGCGTATGCGGGTTTTGAACCAACTTCCAAAGCTTTCAAACTCACTAGCTCGACACAACGCTTTACTCGCTGGAGCCTCCGAGCTAAGAGAAGCAGAATCCGTCCCCGCTCATAGCCCAAGATGATGACCGGCCGGTCCAAAGACAATCTATGGCAACACCAGGCCGCGCTGGAATCGTAGACGACCGAATCCACCCCGACTGAATCCGCGAAATACAACGACAACACACTTCGTGCCGATGCCAACATCGTCTGCAAAAGCCGCGGGCACACCAAGAGATGGATGACATCGATTTACAAACAATCTCAAAGTCGGGTCGAAGTGCTGTAAAGAAGATCCCGCGAGACCCTCCAAGCACAGCTTGAATGCGAATCTTCCTGTCTAAGAGCTTGATAACATTCAGTACGCGAAAATCAATGTTCAAGACACCAGGCAGCCAACAACATGAAAGGTGCAGCAGCGACGGGAAGGCCGACTAAAAGTCAAACGGCAGAGAGCCTCCACGCCGACAGGATTTCTGGGCAACCCAATGAAAAGCGCAGCCTTCGAGCTAGGTCAGATTCTCTGTCATCGGGCGCTCTGGGCTGAAACGCCGCTGGATTTGATCACGACATACCTGGGGAATTTCTGATATTGGTCGGCTTATGGCTTTCGCAATGAGCTTGTTGTCACTGTTGGCCATGGAGACCAAGCGAGTGCACTCAGGGGTCCTGCCAACCTGCTGCGAGTCCTCAGGAGCCTCGGGCCAGGTTTAAAAGAACAGATCTCCAAGATCGCCTCCAAACAAAAACCTACGCCCGAAAGACAACACCAACAGCCACCGAACCAGCCTCCGAGAACGCGCTGTAAGGGATCCCGTCGGGTCCAGGGCTAGCATCTTTAGTTTTATACACCATCTCCTCGAACTCCTCAGACCCCAAGACCCGATTCGCGTCAGTCGGTAGCTCAGGCACAAGCGGGCGCAGCTGCTCGCACTCGTCACTCGCGAAGTCCCCACCCCCCACATGAACGCGACCCCAAAGTCAGCTAGATGGATGCAGGCATCTTGTGGACCAGTGGCGTGGAGGCCAGTGGGCTCTGCGATGGCCGACGAGCTGATGGCCCTCCCATTCGCCCCCCACGCGGCAGCATATCGAGCGAGACGGTGCAAGTGGGCTTGCGTGCGGCACTCGGGCTCGTCGCCAGTCTCGACCTCGTGGGCTCTAGCACGAAAGGACTGCCGACTTAAATCTGCAGTCCACTGGGCGTGGAAAGCGTGCACATTCGTCTACATGCAAATGTCCGTACAGATGAATTCCAAGAGCTTGGGATAACCAGTGCGCGCTCCTCTGGCGGCACTGATTCTGCCAACTGCACATGCCCTAGTCGCAGCGAACACCCAGGCGATATACTCAGGCAGTGAAGATACTCCCCGAATTCAAGACGCTGCTTGAAGGTGGCCGCCGACGCGTGGGTGATATCTTTGAGCTCCGCCAGGGCTCCCCAGAGGCCCTCATCGAGAAGGCCATGTTCGTCGAGCATATCTTTAAACACCTTGGGGTATACAAGATGCCTTGGCAGCCATGACGGGATTGTGTTGGAGTGATTGGAGGCCAACCAGGACATACTATGATACAGACAGGGGCATGATCCGATGGGTGCTTTTCAATCGGAGGGGCTGCCCCTGGGGATGCAATTTGGGGGCACAGTCCAAGAGCTTGGCAGAATAAACATTCGCATGGATCCTATCCAGACGGCCGGGCGAAATAATACGCTCATGCTGTGCACCGCTATGCGTCGCCAGCGTCTGTTCAATGTCGGTGAAATCGGGGAACACCTTTGCGAATGCGACCCCAAAAAAGTCCCGGAAGGATACATCCGCCCAAGCATCTGCAAATTCCCCCCAAAGCAAACATTCCAATCCCCAGCTGCCATCGCAACAATTTTTCCAGCTGGCGGTAGAAATCTGCGAATTCGGCGCACAAGTTGTTTCTGATGAACAACATTTGCACTGAAATCGATCTGCACATTCGCTATCACGAGCGCGCGACGCTTGCCCTTCAGCGTTACCATGCGGACACGTCCACGAAAAAGACAACAGGAGAAGGAGGAGGAGGAGGAAGAGGGCAAGGCACGCAGAGGTAGAGGACGACGCACATACAATCGTACAGAGCAGGCACAACCACATGCGGCCATTACGTTCCAACGCGGGCGTTGGCCAACTGGCATTGGCAAGAGGCACCAAGAAACCAGGACACGCGCGAGGCCCAAACTTCAGTTGGCGACTCAACGCGCGAACCCTGTGCCGGTGCAGGAGAAGCAGAGGGTGCCCTTTCCTCCGTCGAACCCTGGCGGGTGCAATCGGGAAGCGGCGCGCGCTGGGACACGCAACGGCCCGAGCAGCCCGCACTAGAAATCCAGCACAACATGCGAAGGGAGTAGGTGGAGGAGGAAGAGGAGGAGGTGGAAGAGGAGGAGGTGGAGGAGGAGGACGAATAGGACGAGGAGGAGAAGGAGGAGGTTGAGGAGAAGGAGGAGGAGGAGGCGGAGGAGGAGGAGGAGGAGGCGGAAAAGGAGAAATCGAAAGAGGAGGAGGAGGACCTTGACCTTGACGAGGAGGAAAAGGAGGAGGAGGAGAAGGAGGAGGAGAAGGAGAAGGAGGAAGAGGAGGAATTGGAGGAACAACTGGAGGAGGGAAAGAGGCACCCCAACACTAGGCGTTCTGAGCACCAGAACGCGGCCGTCGGGCCCAGGGGGAAACAGGGCGGGGCAAGCAGGCAAGCAAGCACGGGGCGGGGGGGCGGGGGGCACGGCCGCGGGGTGCGTTCCACCAGCCACCCTGTCAGGCGCATGTGCAGGGCGGGCGGAGGAGGCGGCGGGGTGCGCCAGGAGTGGTGACGGGCGGCGCGGCAAGGGCCAAAGCGCAGGCGGGCTCGCCCTCACTCGTCGTCGCCCTGGTCGGGCCAGCGCGGCCTGTGACGTGGGCGGCCGCCCGCCGACACAGCGCCGCGATGGTCAGGCGGCGGCGCCGCCAGTGCCAGGGATGAGGTTCTGCGCCTCAAGATCGGCAGCGGGATCGCATCTCGTGGCGGCCTCGCACACCTGACGGGCGAGCGCGTGGTGGCCCTTGGGCGCCTCGGCTTCGCAGCAGCAGAGGGTATGCAAGCCCCGCGGAGTCAAGCAGCGCACAGCGGCATAGGTGGCAACGGGTGGGCTCGACGAGGCCAGTGGCGCCGAGACGTAGCCGAAGCGTTTCGACGAAGACCTGGTGTTGGGACGCTGGTCGCTGGTCCCTGTGTTTGCTCAGGGCCTGATCCAAGAAACGGCCCAGGGAAGGTCCTGGCGGCCTGGCGGCAGCTTCTGTGCCCCAGGGCCCCGTGTAATTACAGCGTGTAGCTCTGCCGACCAGCGCAGCGAGGCCATGTGCCGCGAGGCAGCTGGACTACGAAGGAAGAAGAAGACGGGGAGAATGAAGAGCTGTCGCACGCCGGGGATCAGCATGACCTCAGTCCTCAAGACTCAAGACAAGCTCCCTCAAATCCCACCCGCCCTTTAGGGCGTGAGGGCAACTCGCCTAGGCATCGTTTCTGCATTGGCTGGTTGGGATACATTTTTTGCCGCAGTCGCAAGCGAAAGCGCAGGCGGCGCGTATCGGAACGGGCGGGCCGCACGCGAACCTAATTGCCTAACGCGCCAGCAAACAGAGGCCTAGGCGGCACCTCAGGTCACCGGAAGCGGGAGGGGGTGCGGGCTGCAGCTGCCAGGAACCAGGTCTAGGAGCGAGCACATGCAATTAGCCAACCGAAGTTGGGGCGCAGCAAAAATGGCGCGGGAGCGAAACCAGGAGGAAGCCAGGAGCGCCACCACGAAGCATCGCAGATACCAGCAAGGCCAGGAGAACTCACTGACCAGGACCTGGTGCATGGAAGTGGCGCCACCAAAGTCGCACACAACGCTGACAAGGGGTCGCAGAGGGCGAGGACAAGACGTAGGATAAACCGCGCGAGTCCCCATGCACCCAGCCCCTGAAGGGGGCAGCTCGCTTGCAGTATATTCCAGGAGGTAATGCTGTCACGGATGGCCAGGAAGACGCCACTGACCAGGAGCCAGCACGAGTGGCGCCACCGAAGTCGCACACTCGCTCCTAAGACCACGCGCACTCCCGAACAAGGTCGCCGACGTATGAGGAGAACTGACCAGGAAATGGGCAGGGGCACTCGTCAAGCACGACGACCACGTAGTCAACACAGTCGGCCGACGGCCAGGAGAGCACAGATTGAACCACGTGCACTCGGGGGCTCCATGCATCAGTCAGGAAGTTGAGCATGTGGAGCAGGGCCCGGCTGCCTGAGGAGGCGGGGCCAGGACGGAGGGCAGAGCCGACATCGCGCGGGGAGCGGGGTAGCTCGGAGCGGGGCAAATGCCGAAGGCGCGGGGAGTAAAGGTGCCGGGAGCGGTGAGCCAGTTTGGGTTCTGGGCCGTCGAGGATGGCGTCGGTGTCCTTCTCCTCCTTCCTGCACCTGAGCGCCATTGCCTCTGACTCCATCGAGTGATCTGAGGCAGCCACTGGCAGAAGCGGACATCCAGCGGCGGCCTGCACCCCAGCCAACTCCTACACTTGCAACATGATGGCGACAGGCGGTGAGCTCGACGGGCACATCAAGGAGGCTGGTGACCCTGATACCAAAAGGGCTTGAGCCAAACTGGCTTGAGCAAAAATGGCTACTCCAGATTTCGTAATAAAGGGATGGGGGGTCTCGTTTCGGGGGCGGTCTCTTCCAGGCTATCTTGTAGGGCCTGGGGGGTCTGGGGACGATGTTTTGGAGGGTTCTCCCACGGGGGAGGTCTGAAATGGCCTGTCTTGGAGGGTCCAGACCCCCTCCCTTTTATTACGAAATCTGGAGTACGGAGGGCGGGCTGGATAATGTTGGGTTCCTTTTTTCCTCCCAGGGAATTCATGCTCCCTCGGCTGCCCTGCGCGACGAGAGGAATGCTGAGCACATTTGCGGGAGGATTTGCAATATATATATATATATATATATATACATACATATATATATATATATAGATCGACACATTCTTCGCCGAAGACGTTGCTCACAATCCCCTCCTTCGTCTCGTCGTCGTCGTCGTTCTGGCACGGCGGGTGCAGCGGAGAAATCAGCACTTTCCGCTAGTGGTGGGACCCCAGGCCGTCAATACTGGCGTCGGACATAGTACAAGTTGCAACTACAGTCAGGGGAACGTAAGACCCGGGTACGGGGGACTCGGAAATCCCCGACGAGGTCGTCAAAAAAATGACGAGGCCGAGCCTGCATTTTGACGAGGCCTCCCGCTGCAGACATCCCACGAAACTCCTCCTCGTCAAAATCCGAAGCGCGGTCGTCAAAAAACGATGGCGAACCCGAGTCCTGGCAAACCCGGGTCTTACGCTCCCCCGATACAGGGGGGGGCTCTATAGACCTATGACGGTTCACCCAGAGACGGGGCGGTGATGCCTACCACTACCTGCTCAGACGCAACGCCCACTGCAGTCGCAGGATGCAGCTCTCCTCCTCCCCCTCCTCCCCCTGCTCCTGCTACCCCCCTCCCCTACTCTCCAACCACATCCTCCTCCTGTGCCTCCTGTTCCTCCACTGGCGGGGTGACACCACAGTGCCGAGTCAGCATGTACGGAACATAGTCACAGGAATTGCATACAACTTTGTTGACGTATGTGGTCTGCAAAGGACCAGCAACGGAAGGGGGGAGGGACCCTGACCAGCTTGTGCGAAAAGAGCCAGACTGCTTAGAGTACGGCGTGCGGCGAGGACCGCATTGCGGGTGCGCGGGGAAAAGCGAGTGAACCACAATGGCGACGGCGCAGTGCAACACTGCGGCCAAGCACGTGCACCCGCGAGTGTCAGATGCGTCAGCAGTGAGTGACAAGGAACTCGCTTAGTATTATTCGTGATAACGCCCGTAACCGGCACCGCGCCCCCCCCTCCCCTCCCCCCCTGGTCACGTCACGATTCGCACTTGCGCCGTCTGGGGATGGGCAGATCTTAAGCATTCCTAAGCGGCGCCGGTGCGAATCGTGACGTGAGTTGTCCCCCTTTCCCCTTTCCCCCCTCCCCCCGCCGGTCACGCTCGTTATCGCCAGGGGACAATAACAAACTGTCTCCAGGCAGGGCCACGCACCTAGCGAGGCGCAGCCCAGGAAAGCGTGGAGCGGAGGTGTGGTGCCTGCCCAGGCAAGCCTGGCAGAGCGACCACGAGGAAGACCAGCCAGTCCGCGGAGCAGAGCAGAAGGAGTGGCAGCGCCAGCCCAGGGCAAAGGTGGTGCCAGCCCAAGCAAGTCTGGTGGAGTAACCACGAGAAAAAACAGATAAGGCGGGACGGACAGCAGCTGCGCCGTGCCAGCGCGCTGCTCAGGCAAGCCTGGGAGGGCCACCGCTGAGACGGAGGGCGGCGCGCGTGGCAGCGAGGCGAAAAACAAGCGGCCCTGCTGCCCGGAGTAGAGCCCAAGCCCACTCGAGCGAGGAAGAAGAGGGCGAATGGGAAGGCGGAGGACGCGGAAAAAGCGAGGCGCAGGCGTGCTAGGCACAGCCCCGGAGACGGCGATGACGACGGCGACGGAACGGCGACCATGAGGACGATGAGGACGACGACGAGGACGACGACGACGACAACGACGACGACGACGACGACGACGACGACGACGACGACCGACGACAACGGATGACGACGACGACGACGTTGACGACGATGACGCCAACGGCCCCGCAGACCGCGGAGCCCCGCGCCCGCAGCGGCCGCGTCCAGCCGTCGCCGCCCCAGCGCCGCTTGTTGTAGGCGAGGTACTCCTGAGAGGAGACCGCGGCCGCGGCCGCCGGGTGGGCGGATCGAGGATGGCACGGGGAAACCAAAGAACTCTGAAGAAGTGACTGCGCAATTTTGTCCTGCGCCCGGCTTGAAAATGTATCGGTTTCATCTGAAAACGGGACTGGTCGCTAACCCGCGAGCCATACAGTCGAAACGCTGTCATAAGGAACCCGGAATAAGGAACGAGGCCCTTCTTCTCCATAAGTTAAGCTTCGCTTCCCCATGGAAAACCTAAGGAACACCCAAGACAAACTGAAAGACAAGTAATAAACACTGAGCCCTCCCCAACGAGAAGGGTTCCTTCTTCAGCGGCCGGACTGTACTCTACACGTCGTTCAATTATAATCGCGCTCATTTCTAATTGTGCTCGTTTCTACTTGCTCCTGGCCCCTAGTGGCCAGGCAGAGGCCCAGGATAGAACAATTAGAAATGAGAGGATCTTGCACCCCCCCACCAAAAAACAACAAAGACCTTTCGAATAAGTAGACATGAACACTGTGTACCATGCTTCCACCTCCTCGACGCGCTTGGGCAAACCCTGCAGGGGGCCCCAGGGGGCCTCCGGCTCCGGGAAGATCTCCAGAGGAGAGGGGCCGTGTCCAGGCTGAGGATCCGGGGCACACTTGGCCTCCGAGGTCGTCCTCGCCAGCACGGATGGACCCGCCCCGAAATCCTGGCCAGGGCGTCGCTCGCCTGCCTCCTCGTCGACGTGGTCGCTCGCGCTCCTCGCGGAGGCGGCCGCGGCCGTGATGCCCAACGCTCCCGTTCCAGAGCCAGCCGAGGACGACGACGACGACGACGGCGAACCCCCCGACCTCTCCTGGGGCGCGCCATGGGCAGTAGCTCGGGCCGCATCCAGCAGTAGCCACGAGGGCCGCATCCAGCAGCGGTCAGGAACTTGTGCTCAGCGTGTCGCGGCGGCGGCCCTGGCGACAGGCTGCGCCCTGCAATGTGGCAGTGTGTCGCCCCACCTCGCGAGGTGGGAGGTCGGGAAAGGCTCGGGGCAAAAACGTCTGCGGACTGCGAAGTGGCCAGCGTGCCGCGCAGAAGCGTGGTGGGCCAGAAGCGGCGGCGCGACACGCTAAGCAACAATTCCAGACCGTAGGAGTCCACTTTTTGCGATTCGCGTTGAAGCCTGTTACCGGCCCCGCCACAACCTCCCCCCCTGGTGACGTTACGTTTCCCGCCTGGGAAGTAAGCAACTACTAGGCATTCCAAGACGGTGCTGGCGCGAATCGTGACGTTATTGGGCACCCCTCCCCGTTTCAGCCCCCCTCAGAATGATCGCCAGAGAATTCAGAAGGGCTCTAGATGCTCTGGCCTCGAGGCCCGAAAACGGCACCAGGAGACAACCGAAGAAGGCAGAAAACCTTCTCGAGCCCAACGCCTCGAACCTCGCCCCCAGTGCTGGGCCACCTTAGACCCCCAACCAGCTCCAACTTCCAAGCCCGCTCCGAACTACGACCTGCTGGCTGCGGCCGCGCTCCTCGCCATCAGGCGCGGTGCCGGGGTCGATGATGTAGGGCAGCCACCTCACCTCGACCTTGGCCACCAAGGGGAGGGGGGAGACGAGGGACACCCACCTTCTCTCGTGGTGACAAAGTCACGGCGGACGGCGTTAAACAGTCTTCGATTGCAAGGGGGCCCTTCATGGGCCGGGGACCGTCCAACATTAGAACGGAGAAGGGCCAAATCCATATGCAGCTGTGACGAACTCAATTGTGAGAGTCGTCTCGTGGCGCTCCCTATGGGACCTCGAAACGTATGAGAAGTGTACCGACATTTGGCGAGGGGACACGCATGTAGACCCTGCCACTGAGCCTTCGGTGGAGCTCCCTAAGTGGCCACGAAACGTGTGAGGGGTGTGCCGGCATGGTGCGGAGGGGCGCATGTGGACCCTGCCTCTGGGGCCTGTGGTGGAGCTCCCTTAGCGGCCACGGAGGCGCGTGAGGGGTGTGCCGGAATCGTGCGCGTGGACGCATGTGGAACTGCCACTGGGGCCTTCGGTGCAGCTCCCTGTGGCCACGAAACGTGTGAGCGGTGTGCCGAAATGAAGCGAGGGGGACGCATATGGACCCGGTCACTGGAGCATCAGGTGGACCTCCTTTGGGGGCACGAAACGTGCGAGGCGTGTGCCGCAATGGAGCGGAGGGACGCATGTGGACTGTGCCACTGGGGCCTTCGGTGCAGCTCCCTATAGGGGCGTGACATGTGTGAGGCGTGTGCAGAAAAGGGGCGGGGGGACACATGTTGACTATGCCACTGGGGCCTTCGGTGGAGCTCCAAATGCGACCACGAAACGTGTGCGGCGTGAGCCGAAATCGAGCGGGGGGACGCATGTGGACTGTGCACTGTGTGCAGCTCCCTATGGGGGCACGAAACGCGTGAGGGGCGTGCCGAAATGGGGGGGGCATGTGGACTGTGTCACTGGGGCTTTCGGTGGAGCTCCCTATGGAGCCACGAAGCGTGTGACGGATGTGCCGAAACGGTTGGCATGCGGAGGGCAAAGGGGGAGCCAGAGTGAGGAGAAACGTGGGACGCTGTCTCTTCAAAACGAGGACCCAACACCACAGGATGGTTGGGAAGAACATTCAGGATGAAACAATGCTGTGAACAACAACCACGACGTCGCAGTTCTGAGGACGTGCACTTCCTCCTGCCCCTCCCCATCCCCTTCGTGCTCCTCAAGATGGGGGGTCTATGATGGGTCATCGGTGAGGCGGAGATCAGGAGCCCAAGAAGGAGGATGAGGGCATGGAGGCGGGATCAGAGAGAAGCGAGGAGGAACAGCAAGCAAGATGAAGCCAACACGAGGACAAATTCGGGGGAGGATAAATCGAGAATCTCTGAGATCCGGCGGCTCTGGAGGATGTATCTGGCGTCGCGGCCTTCTCAGAGCGTTCTGGAACGCTCTGGAACGGATTTGTTCTCGCGTCCCAGCCCCGTCCGAGCCACGGGGCGGGGTGAGGACAGACGAGGAACGATAGGGCAGGGAGGAGGGAGGGTGTCGCAGGGAGGCACGCAGCCCTGCCATGGACGTGTCGACCGACCAGATGGTCGACCGACCGAGGAAAGGGATCGAGGAGGAGGAGGAGGATGATCAAGGGGAAGAGGAGAAGGAGAAGGAGTAGTAATACGTCGATCGAGGGAGGAGGGTCGAGGATCGACAAAGACCGAGTAGAAGAAGGAATAGAATGGAGGAGGCGGAAGAGGAAGGAGGTGCAGGAGGAGGAGGAGGAGGAGGAGGATCGAGGAGAAGGATCATCGATGATGATCGAGGCGGGGCGATCGAGGAGGAGGGGGACCGATGAGAAGGATCGAGGATGGAGGTGGCTGTTCCCCGGCATCGGCTTCAGGGGGGCGGAACTTGGCACCCTCGAGACCGGTCGTGACGAACAAAGGCCTTGGGGAAGGGGCCCGAATGCTCGACCGAGAAGGAGAGGAGAGGGACGTGTGAGGAGGAGTAGGAGCATCGGACCGGAGGTCCGCGCAAAGGCTTCACCAGGATGCCACAGCCGGGGCGTGCAGCAGCTTTCTAGCTACCGCAGGCCTCTAACCCGCACTCGTCAGGCAGAAAGGATCAAGGAGAGCAAGTGATGGATGCTCATGCGATCAGAAACTATTGGGCGTGGTAAAGGCAAGGCAGGAGTGGTAGCAGCAGAAGCAAGAGAAGCGCGTCCATACTCAGCATCCTGGACAACCGCCCTCCCTTCATGCTCGACTTGCCCGGCGTGCGGCTGTCGTCGAGGGCCCAGCATTTCGCCACGAACGCGGACTTCAAAGCGAAGAAGTCCATCGACGGCACCACCTTCGGCAAAGCCCTCAACTCGTTTTCCGCGTCAAATTTGTCAATGTCCGTGGCCCGCGCCTTCGCCGCGTTGAAGCGCAGATCAGGCAGGAGATGTTGACCTTCGTCGCCAGGTCCTGGCCCTGCAACTCGAAGCTGCTCGAGGCCAGCTCGCGCATCCCGTCGGCGTTCTTGACGATCGACGCGAACTGCTTCACCGTCTTGACTCCCGCGGCAAACAAACGCTAATGCGTCTCGTCCGCGACCTCCTTCCTGGCCAGCAAAAAACTTACGTTCGGCGCTGGCCTCGACAGACATGACGGCGATGCAGCACGAGAGAGCGTTGCCTGAAACGACCTGCGGGCCAGACACCGGTGCGAAGTCCATGCCACGCGCAGGCACTCTCCGAAATCTTCCTCCTTCTCTCCTCCACCCTCCAATGTTCTGGCCGGTGGAACGGGCATCCAGATAGTTTCCGCAAGTGCTCAGGAGAACATGTCCGCCCGTGCTTAGGAAAACAAGATCACGATCAAAACCGACACGCGGGGGCCACTCCACGCCTACCGAGCACACTTGGCATCGCTTGGAGCAGAGCGCAGCGACGACGGCTTCTGGAGAGGCCCGGCGGGAGAACGTCGACTTACCGACAGAACAGACCGACAGCTCCACGAACTACGACTCATACTCCGACCCCACGAATGGGCAATCCTACAAGGCCGGAGCCGGCGGGAGAGCCCCATGGCGGCCGGAGTGCCCTTCCCAGCTGCTGCCGTGCGCGCGGCACAGGAAGCACAGAAAGCTAACCCAATCCTCGCCTCACACATCGCCGCCGTCCTCTGCGGCTGCGTGGTCTCGGACGCCCTGCTGCAGTCCAACCAAGGCGAGGAGGTCTCGACCACCTGCGACCACTGCGGTGAGCAGCGCGTCCCGGCGCTCGACCACATGTACTGGGTGTGCACAGCCAACGCCGACCTCCGGCAAGGTATCGCGGTACCAACGGCTGACCTCACCCGCCGGCTGGGCTGGCCGACAGAGGACCTCACCAGGGGGAACACGACTACTTGGACAAAAATGGTGTTGGCTTTGGCAAGCATGCGGCAGCGTGCGCTGGACCACCGACACAAGAAACCACAGGCACCCAATTCCTCCGACAATGGTTTATAACCGCATTCAATGGTTATTATTTGGATCGCATGTGTCAACAATTGGATGATGTTGTACTTCAGTTCTTCTTTGGGCTGGTGTCTTCTATTCTCCAGGTACGCTGTCTACATATATGTGGGATTACATTACATACTTACGTAATTGCATGTGTTGCGTACCATAAGTGGGGACCGCCACACAACGGTCGCCGCAGCTCTGCGAGCTGCGTGGTGTCCTCATACGCCTACGGATTGGGGACACGGATTGGTTATTCCCCAGCCGGTGTTCAGGAGGACGTTGCCAGGCACGGCCCATCGTGGGTGCGCTAACGCCTCTCCGCGGGTGTACCGGCCTATCCGCGGAGAGCACTGGCCGAACCGAAACCCGGCGACCCGCCCACCCCTCAACCGCTGGGCCCGAGCCGGAAGCCCGAGGCCCCCCGCAAGTCGTGCATCGGCCACGCGGCGGGGGCAGCCCACGTCGGCGTCCCCCCCCGGGGTCGGGCCACCGGAGTCCGTGCCACGTGCCATGCAGGCCCGGGGAAAGCCGTCCTCTCTGCCACGAGTCGCTGTCTCCCCCCCACCAAAGAGCCCAGCCGCGCCGCACAGGCGCCAACAGCATGCCCCGCCCATCTCTTCGGCCACGCTCGGAGGGCAGCCCCCGGTCACCAGCCTTTGCGCCGGCCGCCTCCGGGCCCGAGGACGGCGTCCACTCTGATGCGAGTCGCCATGCCCCCCAAGAGGTCGGCCGCGCCAGAAGCCCTCCAGCGGCTCTGGCCCAGGGCACACTTGGGGTCTCCCAGACTCTTTGACCAACTACAGGCCGGCAGCAGTTGAACAGCCCCTGTGTTTCAAGACGCGGCAGGGGCAGCGTCCACTCTGATACGAGTCGCCACCCCCCAAAGGCCAGCCGCGCCGAGGACAGAATGCACCGCGCACTCGGGGGCGAATCCTGCCCCCCCCCCCCCCCCACCCGGCAACGCCAGAACCTTACAAACCCTCCTTCGGGCAGGGGTGCCCCAGGGCAGACTTCGGGCAACAAAATACCTAAAATGTGTACGGAAGGCACTCGGCCTCCGGCCGAGAGAGCGCCGGCCTCCCTGAAGGCCAGCGTGTATTGCATACCTCGCTGCAGGAGTTGCCGTCCGGGGGGACATGGAATATCAACCCGTAGCTCGAGAACACGAGGCCTCGGCCGCGCCAGCAACCGTCACGACGATGTAAGCAGTCTGCTGGCCCTCCCTCACCTCTCCTGCTCCCAGCGCTCACCACGTACCTGGCCTTCTCCTCCTCGTTCTCCTCGTCCTTCTTCACCTCGGCGATGCCCAACACCTCCGGCACCTGCGCGGCGACCGCGAAGCCCGTCGGGCCAGAGCCCCACGCAACTTCGCCGCCTCGCGCGCAGCGTTGGCCTGCTTTTCGTCGACGCCCTTCCTGACCATAATCGCCGCGGCCGCTTCGTGCGCCTCCGCCTCGTCCAAGGAGTTGAAGGGTGAGTCGCCTCTGACCGCGCTCAACAACGTCCCTGTGGTCTTCTTCATTACCGACCGGTAGGTGCAGACGTACTCAGAGGTAGTTCCTCCCAGTCTTGGGGACTCCGAGGGTGGCCGCGAGGCTGGGGAGAGACGACCTTTCCGAGTGTCCCGTCCACGAGAGGGCCATGGACTCGCCCAATGTCGCCGTCCGACCTGGGACCAAGCCCCCGTCGCCCTCCACCGGCTGGCGGAGCATGAGCAACACCTTCATGAATATGCCGGCAAGGTCCCCGGAGGCGGGCACCTTGGGCACGAAGTGCCCCATGTCCCTGGACATCCATGGCAGGAAGAATTCGAGCCCTTTGGGGAACGCGCCGATCCAAAACTCGTACCCGACGCGCAACCACTTAATCCCCGCGATGCTCGCCTCCGCCTGGATGAAGACCATCAACTCGCGGACCTTCTTCCCGGGCCCCGTGCACTCGGTGCGGAGGCGCTTCGCGAGAGGCCCAGGCTCGCCCATCTGGACGCTCTCTGGCTTCAGCCTCTGAGGGTCGTCCGTGCGCACGACCCCGGATATCTTGAGGAGGCAAGCCCAAGCCACCACCCGTAGACCGCGGGGCATCAAGGCCTCGTCAACGACTGCGATCTCCAGCGCCGCGATGAGTCTCACTGGGAACCGCGGGGCACGCCTGATCTCCTCGTGGGTCTCTCCAGAGTCGGCCTTCGCCCGCTCCACGATCCGGCGGAACCGGTCGTTGTCTGCGAGGCGGCTCTCTCTCGGGAAGCCCGCCCGGGCCTCGAACCAGCCCAGGGCCGCCGCGAAGGTAGGCGGGAACGTGGCCGTCGGCGCCTCCCCCATGCGATCGATGACGTAGTCGATCCAGCTGACCACGTCGACGGGCCAGCGGGGGCCATGCCGCCACTGGAGCCAACGTGCGAAGGCCTCCCAGGACCTGACCCGGAGGCGGATCGCCGCTGCCCTGGAATTTCCCGGGAGGCCCCTCGCCGCCGCCTGCGGAGCCCGCGCACGCTGAGACTCCACGAAGGCCGGGGCCCGTGCGAGCTGCGATAGCTCAATCGCTCGACGAGCCCACTTGGCGTGCAGGTCGTTGTCCACCTCCGCTAACGATGATCCTGCCCTTCTATGACCCCGAGTACACGGGGCCCTGAGGGAACGCCTCGTCCAGCCGCCGGCTGGCCCCGCCCTGTCCGCGTCCTCCTCGACCGCCCTCTCTCGCACCAGGGCCCGGGACTCCTCGAGGATGGCGGCTGCGGCATCGTCCAAGCGCGGCGACTCCGCCTGACGGCCCAGCCTCCGCTCCATGGAGGCCAGGCCCTGCAGCGCCGCTTGGAAACAGTGCAGGCAGTCGATCACCTCGGCGTCGTGCTCGACGGCGTCCAGGAAGGCCCAACCCAGGACAGATTCCGGCCCGCCGTCGAACAGCTGGAGCAGCAGCGTGGCTCTTTTTGCCCCAGCCGCGGCAAGCCTGCTTGCCAAGGTCTCGACGACTACCCGCTGTGCAGGCTGCAAGTCCGTAGCCATTTGGACGAGGGCCTCCATCTGCCGCGACGTTCCGTGGCCCAGCAGCGCGCCCCCCCCCACAGCTTTCAAACAGCCTTCTCCCTCCAAGCCTAATGGTTACGGATGGGACCCTAAGGTAGTCACAAGCCCCCACCATCGAAGGAGGAGGAGGAGGAGGAAACGGAGGAGGAGGAGGAGGAGGAGGAGGAGGACTTCGAAAAGGACGAGGAGGAGAGCATCAGCGGCACAAGCGGAAAAGGAGGGCACCAGCAAAAGCCCGGCCGTCAATGCGTCGAAACGAGCGGCGCTTCTGTACCCGAGGTGGCGTAGGGTTCATTCGGGCATTCCTCGTGCCCTGGTCGGGTACGAGCAGGCTTGACTGGGGAGGACACGCGCGAGAGGACACAACACCCTTCCGAGGGCCACAGGTCCCCTAGAACGCAGAGGCAACGGGACACGATCACAGAGGACCCAAGGGTATCCTTGATTCGGCAGGGTCAACCTGTTGATCAAACTCGACTGTGCCTCGAGGGTCCCTCGAGCTGACTCTGGGAAAAAACGGCGCTCCTCGCACGAGGCCCCTTGTGACATGGCTTGGGCTGGAGCAGGCCCACTGACCACAAGGGGGGGGATTTTCACAAAAGGAGAGAATGATTAATTACCAATAAAGGTCCCTGACCCTTTTGGGAGGGGACCTATGTTAGGAGGGCCAGCAACATTAAGGATAAGGGGCATGCTCTCCAGATGTATCACACCAAACCGTCGAAATCTAGTATCCCGAATGCAAAGACGGGGGGCTAAGTGAGGCCACGTCATCACTATGCTGTTTGGGTGAGGGGTCTTTTTTCTATCCTCGGTGGAAAGATCTGGCAGACGTCGCCGAAACGGGGCCAGTGCCGATCAAGGAGAGAGCGTGATCCACCGCTGCTTTACTGTGGAAAATTGCCAACCTTTTCCTCCGGAACCCGGGGGTCCCCCCCCCCCCCCTCCGAAAATCCCCCCCCCCCCTGCTGGAACCCCTCCCCCCCCCCCCTCCCTCCCTGCAACCCCCCCCCCCTACCCTAACCCCCCTCCCCCCCCCCCCTCCCCCTCGAAAACCGGGGGGGGTCACTACCGGTTCGAACCCCTCCCCCCCCCCCCCCCCCGCCTCCGGATCCGGAAAACCGGGGGGGGTCACTACTGGTTGGACCCCCCCCCCCCCCCCCCTCGAAAACAGGAGGGGGGTCACTACCGGTTCGACCCCACCCCCCACGCACCGCCAGCAAACGACTCCCGGTCCCTACCACCGCTCGCATGACATCCCCCACTGTTGTTCCCAGCACCACTGTCCTCACCACCACTGCCCCCGCTGGTTCCACCACCGTCCCTATTGTCCCCACCAGTGCCCCCACCACTGTCGCACTGTCCCCACTGTTCCCACAACTGTTCCCACCACGGTTCCACTCTCCCCACTGTCTCCACGGACCCAACCACTGCCTATCCCCACTGTCCCCACTGTCCCACTGACTCCTCCGCTGTCCCACTGAGCTGTCCCACTGTTTCCACCACTGTCCCCACTGTCCCCACCACTGTCCCCACTGTACCTCTGTCCCATTGTCCCACCGCCGTCCTCGCCACCGCCTTTACCACTGTCCCCACCACCATTGTACCGTTTACTATCCCACTGTTTCCACCTCATTCCCACTGTCCTTACCACCACTGTCCCCACCACCACCGTCCCCACCACTGTCCACTGTCCCCCTGTTCCCACCATTGTCCCCACCACTGTCCCCACCACTGCCGTCCCCACCACTGTCCCACTGTCCCACTGTCCCCACCACTGTCCCGCTGTCCCCTCACCACTGTCCCCACCAACACCGTCCCCACCACTGTCCGCACCCCCACTCGGTTTTCGAGGGGGGGGGGGTTCGAACCGGTAGTGACCCCCCCCCCTTTTCATGATGAGCTGGGGGGGGGGGGGGGTTCGAACCGGTAGTGACCCCCCCCGGTTTTCCGGAGGGGGGGGGGGGGGGGGGAGGGGTTCGAACCGGTAGTGACCCCCCCCGGTTTTCCGCCAGCAGCGGTAGAACACGCTCTTTCCGATCAAGTGAAAGAAAGATTGCGCTCAGGCGGTGCCCATCCTCCAGCCCCGGGGCCGCAGACACGGCGCCCCGACAGCACTCGCCCATGAAACGTCCGAGCGGTGAGCCTGCGACTCCCCATAACGGGAAGGAGGAGGGGGAGGACGATGTGGGGATGCCTGAGCGCCGCACGCGGTCTTCGCCGAACTCCTCGATGGCCGCGTCGAGGCTCCTCTTGCCGACGTAACACCACGGTCAGGCCACATCGCTGATGACGTTCACGAGCAACTGGAGGGGCAGCGGAGGAATCAGGAGGAAGAGGAGCACCCAGACCTCCAAGCTTGGCGAAAAGCAGCGATCGCTCTTGTTCCCCGGCGCGGAACACCCGAGCTGGCCGAGCGCTCGGCCCACCTCTAATGAGGGCGCCCAGGAGTGACTGCACGAATTCGCATGCAGTCGGCCCATACAGCCCCAGGCAGGAGGCCTGAGAAACGCGGCGGTTCACGTGGCCTGTGACTGCCGCTGCTGCATGGGGCCCTCTGGTAGCCAGCCAGAGGACACGGGCGCCGATGCCACACATGCTCGCCAGACGATGGATTATCCACAACAGCGCCGGGACTGTAGCTCCCCTCACATCTGGACGTTAAGAGGGCCCGGTAAGGTAACTCCGTTTAAAATACCTTTTCCAGGGTGGATTTGGAGGCCAGGCCCGACACCCAGCTGACGAGGCCGAGTGGCAAGAGTCTTTCCCCAAGCTGCGTAAAGCAAGGGTGGCGATCGGGCTTCTACCCGCCTGTTTTCCAGAAGCGGCCGAAGCTTTCTGTGGCACAGGTGCCAATCGCATTCGTTTCAAATTGCTGAACCCAACCGGATGCGTTCGGGTCCTGTCCAAGGGCCATTCGAACAGCAATCGGCGGCAAGGCGGGAAACTCAGGACCCGCTCCTTGAACAAAAACACGATATCGGAAGCCTGGGGACGATCTGATGGACGAGGAGCAGGTGACAAAGGAGTACAACGACGACCTGACGACGAGCAAGTGGATAGCCTGGCCAGGCCCAAGCGGTAGAAATGCAAACAATTCCGAAAGTTCGGTTAACGTCCCAAACGACATTCGCTCTCACGTATGGAGTTAAGGCTAGCGGCTCGCGCGCGAGGACTAAGGCGCGACAGGTGGCCCGCGAACGTCATGTTGCAGACGACTGAGGCAAGCACAAATCGCCCGCGCGGCCAGCAGTGAGCGGTCTCCACTTCGGATGCAGCGGCTGCCACGCCTTCTGGCACAACTCCTGAACCTGATCTGGCCCTCAAGTTGGAACTACCATGGCTGCTCCTCTTGCTGTTTGTCACTCCTTGATCATTATGCGTACCAAATATCATTTCATCATGAATAGTACTACGACTGCTACTGCTACTACTACTACTACTACTACTACTACTACCACGACTACGACTACTACTACTACTACTACTACTACTACTGCTACTACTACTACTACTACTACTACTACTACTACTACTACCACGACTACGACTAATACTACTACTACTACTACTCTACTACGACGACGACGACTACTACTACGAGTACTACTACTACTACTACTACTACTACTACTACTACTACTACTACTACTGCTACTACTGTTGCTACTAGAACTAATACTACAACTACTACGACTACTCTTACTACTACTCATACGACTTCGACTACGACTACAAACACGACTACACCTACTACTGCTACTACTACTGCTACTACTACTACTACTACTGCGACTACCATTACTACTGCCTCTACTACTACTATTACTATTGCTATTACTATTACAACAACAACAACAGCTACTACTACGACGACTACTGCTACTACTACGACTACTACACGTACTACTGTTACGACGACGACTACTGCGACAACAACACAGACTACGACGACGACTAGTACTACTACTACTACTACTAATACTACGACGACGACGACGACGACTACTGCTACTACTACTACTACTACTACGCTTACTACTACTAGTACTACAACTAGTACTACAACGACTACAACTACTACTACTACTACAACTACTACTACTACTACTACTACTACTACTAATACTACTACTACTACTACCACTACTACTACTACTACTACTACTACTACTACTACTACTTCGGCCACGACTACGCCTACTACGACTACTACTGCTACTACTACTAGAACTATTGCAACAACAACTAATACTACTACGACTACGACCACGACTACGACTACTACTACTACTACTACTC
>CAUYUJ010003558.1:1256305-1316305 GCA_963575745.1 Prorocentrum cordatum
AACAGAAATGCAATCCCTACGGCTACAACTGCCAGTGCCTTGTGCCATGTCTTCGTCTACCCCTGAACGCACTGGTACCGTAACGCAGTGGGCCACTACTGATGGATGTATGCTACGCATACAACATCCACTGCGGTTACATTCGCATCGCCGACTACGGCGACCACGACCACGACGACGGCCGCTTGATACTGCCACCACTGTGGCTACCCCAGTACTGCAACTGCCAATGGTGCTGCCGCTGCCGGATGCTGCCTTGACTGGTGCGCCTGCTGCCCAAGCTGCTCCTGCGGCTTACAACCCAGAGAGACTTGACGGCGTTCCCCCGTCATGCCCCTTAGCGCCTTCGGAGCCTGCGCCGCCGCAGGGGCCGTAGCCTTGGCTGCACAACCCGACCGGCATCTGCCAGCCAGCACCGCACGCAGGAACGATGCCACGCTCAATGGCCCGACGACGGCGGAGCCCTCCACCTCTCATTCTGCTTCGATCCCTCCACCCCGCTCCCCTTCCTCCTCTTCCTCGTCCTCTTCCAGTTGCCTCCTCCTCCTCCTCCTCCTCCTCCTCCTCCTCCTCCTCCTCCCCCACCGTCCCCCCCCCCCCCACCCCCTCTCCCCTTGCTCCTACTCGCTCCCCCTCCCATCTGCCACCCCCGTCCCGACCCTCCATCGTCCGACCTTTCCCTGCCCCTCCCCCCTCCCCCATCCTCTCAACTCCTTTTCCTTGTGAATAACTTCTCCCTGTCGCACCCCGAGACCAATGTCTAGGGCGTGCCGGGAGTTTCGCCTGAGACTTCCTCATGACTTCTGACTCTGAAGCTAAACAATTGGCAACCGTTTCACAGATGGACAGCGGGTGGTTTTCAAAATGTGGCTCTCGCCTTGGCGCCGCGCACATTCCTCTTAAACATTTACAGGAGCTTCACGGATCGAGGATAACCCGTTTTCAAAATGTGGCTCTCGCATTAGCGCCACGCACATTCGATTCTAAAAAAAAGCAAGGGCTTCACGGATTGAGGACAACCCGTTTTCAAAGTGTGGCTCTCGCCTGAGCGCCACGCACATTCTTTCTAATCAATGCATGCGCTTCACGGATTGAAGGCACTTCTATTCAACATGTGGCTCCCGCCTTATAGCGCCACGCAAGTTCGTTTATATAATTTGCAAGAGGCTCACGGTCCCCACGACCAACGTACCAGAAATGGTGTTTTGCAAGGATTCAAGATTTGGCGGGCGCAACACTTACGTTGAGTCGCGGTGTTGCAATCCCAAGACTGGTTTTCTGGCACGATCCAGGATCGTCACGACGCAACAATCAGGCTGGTCCGTGGCGATGGAATCCCGAGAACAAAGTTGTGGCATGCTTCTGGGTCTTCAAACAGTGAGTGGTCTTCCAACGAGGCAGATCCCTCAATGGAAATGAACCGTTGTATGGGGCCAATGAAGGAGGGGAGCTTGGAGGGAGGGTGTATTCCAACATCGTTGATGGCTCTTGGGTTTACACTGGCCTCCTCCTCCTCCTCCTCCTCCTCCTCCTCCTCCTCCTCCTATCAGCAAAACACTGGGCCCGAGCGCGCAGCAGCGGCTGGGCTGCCTCACGACGGAGCGCGGTCGGGAATGACTTGGACGCCTCGAGACTGTGAGCCGTTGGGGCCGTGGACGTGTCCACACGGTGGCAGAGGTCCTCCTAATTCTCCCACTCTTCCTCCCCATCCTTCCTCCTCCTCCTCCTCCTCCTCCTCCTCCTCCTCCTCCTCCTCCTCCTCCTCCTCCTCCTCCTCTCCCTTCCTGCCCCCTCTTGCCTGCCTCCTCCTCCTGCGGCTGCGGCCCCGCGGCGAGCACGGGCGGCGGCCGCCGCCCCCGCGAGCGCGCGCGGCCTCGGACCGCTCCCCCCTTAGCACACCTCGCCTCCGCCGCCAGCTCGGCGCTGGCGCTCGCGGCCTCGCGCGCGCGGCGCCTCCACGCACCCGCAGGCGCCCCCGCCGCCCCCCCCTCCCCTGGAGCGGAGCTGCCAAGCAACATAAGGCCTTCCAGAGAACTGTGCCGGGGGCTCCGCAGCGCCTCCTCCGCCGCCTCCCCCACCTCAGGCCCGCCCAGCGTTCAGCCCGCCCGCGCCGGCGTCTTACTTCTGACCCCCTGGCGGTGCCGCCTCGCTGCCCCGCCTCGCCTCAGGCCCCGGGCGCGCCCTCCTCCTCGCCCTTCTCCTTCTTGCCCTCCTCTCCGCCCTTCTCCTTCTCCCTTCGGGCCTCGACGACGACAACGACAAACCACGACGCCGAGGGCCGCGGCCGTTGCCCGAGGGGGGAGCCGCCGTGGCCGAGGCCGCCGTTGCGCTGCGGCGCGCCCCGGGGCGCACGGGGGCAGGCCTCGGAAGCTGCCCCCCCCCCCCCCCCCCCAGGGCGGGGCGGCGAGCAGGGCGACGGAAAAACGGCGAGCACATCGGCGTCGACGAGGTCGACACGGACACTGCCATGTTCCACCTTTTTGGGGCCTTCTCCTTTCCCGACGACGACGACGACGACGACGACGACGACGACGACGACGACGACGACGACGACGACGACGACGACGACGACGACGACGACCGCGAACGGCGACGACGACAACGACGGCCGACGGACGACTGACGGCTTCGTGCTCTGTGGGCTCCAGGGCCCCCCTGGCCTCGCCGCCGTGGCCGAGCGCCTGCCTCGGAGTCCCGCCTGTAGATCGCGCCTCCTCGGGGAGCCCAACTCGGGGCCCCAAAAACCGTGTGGTGACGGACCGCATTGTGACCTCGGAGTCCCCGCTTGGGACCCCCGGCCCAGATCCTCCTCGGAATCCATTGCGACCGTCGTCGTCGTCGTAGTTATTCGTCGTCGTCGCCCTCGTCGTCGTCCTCGTCCTCGAACTCCTTGTCCTCGTCCTCGTCCTCGTCCCTGTCCTCGTCCTCGTCCCTGTCCTCGTTGTCCTCGTTGTCCTCGTTGTCGTCGTCGTCCTCCTCCTCGTCGAGGTCGCGCTCCTCTCGGCTTCTCTCTCCGACCCTCGGTGCTTCTCCGCCTCCCCCCGCAGTTCTGCTCATGCTCCCCAGGCGGATGCGGGTCTCGTCCCCGCTCCTCGGAAGCGTGCTTCATGCACGGCGATACTGCGCGTTACAATAGGTTCGCGCGGCGTCGGCGCGCGCAAAGGTTTTTGACACCGCGTCGATCGGTCAACCTTGAATCGATCGCGGCCCCCATCGTTCAAGGTTGAATTCGATCGGGTCCAACGGGGGCACCGTGTCCCTCAGAGCTTCCGCGTCGCAGAATTCAACCTTGAACGCTTTCCCCTGCGTCGCCGGCGCGGAATCGCCGCATGAGCCTGCTGGGGGGGGGAACGAGAGAAAGAGGGACAGGCGAGGAAGGAGTCTCCTCGCTCCTCCTACCTCGCGTCCTCCTTCTTAGCCTGCCCCTCCTCGCTCATGCTTCCCCGCCTCGCCCCTCCTCCTTCCCCCCATCCTCCGCCCCCGTCCTGTCTGCAGCTGACACCGTCGGCGCCGTCCAGAGGAACACAGGAACAGCACATCCCTCCTCCCCCTCGTGCTCCCCCCCCCGTCCCCCCCCCCCTCCCTCCCTCCTCACCTTTTCCCCTTTTCTCAGCTCATTCCCCTCGCCTCCCCGCTCCCCCTTTCCTTTTGCCCACCGCTCGGGTCGGGCGAAAGGGGGGGATAGCAAAGGGGGGGTTTGAGAATCAGCTCACGTAGCTGATTTTCCCGGCGCCTCCCGGCGCCGGAGGCGGCTATGTATCGAGGAATGGGCCCCTCGGTGAGGCCGAAACCAGCTGCATGCAGCAAATTTCGTAACCCCCCCTTTCCCAATCCCCCCCGTTCGCGCCCGACCGAACCGCCCTCCCCCTCCCTCCTCACCCACCCCCCGCTCGTGCTCCCGTTCGCCCCCCCCCTCTCCTTCCCGTTGCCCCCCCTCCCGCTGCCCCGAGCCGGGCTTCCCCTCCCCGTCTCCCTCGTCCTCCTCCTGCGTCCTCCTCCTCCTCCTCCTCCTCCTCCTCCTCCTCCTCCTCCTCCTCCTCCTCCTCCTCCTCCTCCTCCTCCTCCTCCTCCTCCTCCGCCTCCTCATGCTGCGGAATGCCTGTTACCCTTGAGCCACCAGCGCGGCAGCTCTCTCTCCGCACGCCGCCCTGCCGTGCTGGGGCGACGACGCGGGGAAGGCGCCGCGGAGGGGGCGCCCGCGACAGGCGTGAAGACGGGAAGGAGAGAAGGAGGAACCTGACGCACATGTCCCCTCAAAATCAACAGACTGATCAGACCTACGTGCTGCATGCAAGTATTCGTCAAGGCAAGTGCCAATACTCATTACAAAAGGTCGTGCAATGGCCGGCTCACTGTGGACGAGTGCATTTTACTAGGCAGTCCTAACTACTGGGCGTGCCCCGATTGGGCAGCGGCCCTCAGTGGTAATTAGAAGGTGGCGCACCAGAGGCCTTGGAAGTAGTTCCTGGAGGTGCTCCTCTCGACTTCGACGTTGTCGTTTTCAGAGCGGCCCGCAGCGGTCTTTTGTTCTCATTGCAATCGTGCTGCTTGCGCTCCCTCTGCTTGTCGGAGGGCGGCGGGCGCTGAAAACAACGCTTGTGTAGACGAGGTAGTTCCTCCTCTACCTCAGCAATCGCCCCCTTTAGGACATCTTCCGTCAAGTCTGGGACGTCTTTAACAGGACACTCGCGGCGTAGGGTGTTCAACCAAAGCCCTGTTTCCGAAACAGGCGTGAATAGACCGTTCACCTTGCAGCAAACCTCGTGCACGAGGTCCCCGAACCGGGAGTCCCGGGATACCTGCACCTCGAAACCGTCCCTGGAGAGCGGATTGAGATACTGCGCGATGAAGTTGTCGTCGTCCGAGCCGTCCATCGTGACCTGTATGACTCCTGCTGGGGTAGGGTGTGGCAGTAGATGTAGCCGCCGGCGGCGGTCGTTGATCGTGTTTGGCTCGCTTCCGTGTGCGCTGATGTCTGGAGGCCACCCCTGCAGGCACTCCTGCATCCACACCGGCCCGGGAGCGGACAGATCCAGCCGGCCGTGACACAGCAGCGCAACTGTCCTTGTCCGGCTTCTTTGTTCGGGCGTCAGCCGGGAGGTGTCCCGCGAGGCGGTCTGCTCTCCACAGATGCTGAGCCCAGAGGTCCGAAAGCATCGACTGCCGCTCCCATTGCGCTGGGCGTGCCGTGTCGCACCGGCTTGCTGTCGGAGAAAAAGAACCGGCATTGTCCAACGTGACCGCACGGGCGGCGGTGGCAGCCATCATGCCCAGGCTGGAGTGCCACAGGCGCACGGCTGGGGGACCCGACGCGGAGGAGGAGGAGGTAGAGGCTGAGGCAACCCGAAGCATTCCAACTCGAATCGAGCCACTTGCGAACCTACGGACAGTGATACCAACCAAACGGCCCGTGAGGTATACGTAGGTGCTTGCTGTGACCAAGTGCCTTGGTGAACACCTCTGCGATGTTCTCAACGCCTGGGGCGTGCTCGGGCACGATGCCGCACTCATGAAGAAACAATAAGCATACGTCAGCATGTTCCTTGAGATGCCCTAGCTCTTGACTGCGCCTCTTCCTGATTGCGAGCTCCATTGCTTGGTTCCATGCGCTCGCGAATCTCTACAGGCGCCGGCCGGGTTCAATAGCAGCTAAGCGGATTGCATGCTTAGATGTGGTCGCCCAGGCCATGGATTCGCTCTCTGCCAAACTCGCGGCTGCGATGTCCTGCCGAGCGGCGCCCCAGGACAGCGGGTACTGAGACCCCTTAGGGCCAACGAGTTCGAGGTAGAACCCCGCGGTGCTCTTCGGGGAGTTGAGATCGGTGTCGGACCACGCATCAAGACACAGGTCATCCCAAGAATCGCCAGCGTTCAACATCACCAAACCAAAGTTACACGTATCCAAAAGATAAGCCACAGACTTGGCAAGCTCAGCTTTCAGCCCGAGCACACCACTTGTCTATGTACCTCGCAATCTGGCCGACCGCACGTGAAGAATCAGGTCGCGAACAACGGGCATAATGAAAACTGCCGCCCATGATCTGGCGTCTGCCTGTTCTGGCTTCTGCTTTGAGAAGGTCCTCGGGTCGAGGCGGGGTTGTCTGCAGTGCTGGCGTGGTGGTCGGTCGAGCTACGCGCCCGGCAACCGCCTTCCAGTCGCGGGCGATGCGCATGCAGTACTCGGATTGGGAGATACACGAAACAACGCCACACCTACCGTCTGCGAGTGTCATGGCCTTCGGAACGCTGCAAATGCAGCCCTAGAATTTCTGAGCGGCTTCAGGGTCCTTCGAGGCAAACCTTGTACGCATGACGCTCCAGATCGTGGGTCTATGTTTTTCCTGCGCGTCAAGCTCGCAATCGTCCACATATGTAGCCATGGTGCTGCAATGCTTCGAACTACGACGTTGGCGGTGCTGTGGCGTTCTGGTATTCTGGGAGACTTCGCGCCAAGAGCGGAGAGGCAGGCAATCGGCGCAGACGGCAAACGGGTTTCTAGCAGCTCCTGAAAGACGACCCAAGACTTGAGATTCACAGCATGCTGGACGGCATCGCGCTCAAGGATGTCATGCCAGCAGAAGAACACAGCGGGCATTTCTTCCAGCGACTGTCAACTGTTCCATACAAACCACTGGGTGAAAGCAGCGATGAACTCGGATCCGGAACGCTGGAGCCCGTGCAAAACACGCGTGAGACGACGCACTGGCATCCGGAGAGATCGAAACTGAGACTGCTGGCTTGGGGGTAAAATGCCAATGACCTCTGCGGGTATGATGATATAGCATCGGACATCGCAACCGAGATGAACCTGAAGATAAGCACTGAGGAGGTCGATCGTCTCGGTCTCTGTACCCATGGCAAGGCTACTAGCTTGGGCGAAACGTGCGCAAGTAAGACTGGACACAGGCGTCCATAGTGAGCCAATGTGTTCATCAAACAGCATGTTGCTCACAGCTACCAGACGAGCTTTGCACTCGTGGAGAGCCTCTGGCATCTCCCAATGTGTTTCCGACGTAAGCATCTTGCCTTTCACGATGCGTGCGCTGTCGGGGACTGAATCCAGCTCTTGTTGTGCGAGTCAAACGGGATGGTGCACCATTCGATCGAATTCCTTGGCCGCCGCCTGAGCACCGCGGCCGTCAGCACGTTTGAGGTACAATTGGTGAACGTTTTCTGACTCGGCGTTTCGACATTGAGCGAAAGTGAGGGGGGGAGGGGGGTTCTGGCTCCGGACCTCTGCATAGTGCGACTGTTGTTGTAACCGTGCGCCCTATGGGGGAGACACCGCCTGCTCGAAAGAGGCGCCGAAAAACAGCCAAGACCTACTTCAGGGGGGGGGGAGGGGGGCGTGCGAGGGCCCGCGCCGATCGGCAACACAATGAATAAGAAAACGACGACTTTCGTGCCCATCATCTGCGTGGCATGTGCCGACTGGCGCGCTAAGTCTAAGACGTACATGACTTCGACCAGGGACTCTGTCAGGGTGATCTCGGTAGAGAGCGCGCGGAACACATCGAAAAGCACCTCGGGGCTGCTGGCGGCAACTTGGATGGCAGGCCAGCGCGGGGGAGCGGTAACGAAGAAGGCTGCGATCTCCTCCGCGCCGGCATCAGGATATGGGTCATCGACGTCGGACGCCCACGAAGGGGGGGCACTGACTTCAGAAGCGTCCCGACCGGAAGAAGACGGATCAGCGTCGACAGCACCAGCCTGTCCTGCCCGTGCTCGCTGACGAGCGTGGCAACGTTCGCGCCGACACCGACCCTGCTCTTCAATGATGCTGGATCGACTGGCACCGCGGCTCTTCGCCGCCGAAGCTGCTGCAGGCGAGCCGGATCCAGCCGGACAGGACGCAGCGTCGCGGCCGTCCCCCGAAACGCCATGCTGGACGGCCGGCGCGGGCGCAGCAGGAGCAGCAGCAGGCGGTGGGGCGGCGTCCTCAGCGCTGGCCCAACTCCTGGGCGTGGCAGGCCCAGGAGCAGCATCGTCATCGTCGAACGGTGCCTCGAGGGGCGCACTGGCGCGTCCAGGGGCCAGGAGGGGGAACGCGTCGTCGAAGAAGCGGGCAGTCGTGGACACGATAGGCTGCTCGACGGACCAGCGGTTGTCGATGGGAGAACTAGGGGCAGTCCTGTGTCCTCCGGACACGGTGGAATCGAAGCCGACACGTATACCTATCCTAGCAAATGATTGGAAGCGCGATGTGGTTTTGGTGTTTCGGTATGTGGTAGTAAGCTGTACACCCCCAAGGCGGCCATTTAGAAACATCGTGGTAACTCCCCTCTGGGTCCTCCAATGCTTGCGGAATCTGCCTGGTATCATGTCCCGGTACGGTCCAGGCGGTGTTGTTGATTGAAGCGTTCGCGTGCAGAAGTGCCTTGTCCCACAGAGCCTTCGGAGCGCCTGACTGGAGGAGTAGAGCAATAATGATTTCGAACACCTCCTGGATACGACGCTCGGCAATACCACTTGCTTGAGACCTGTACCCACCAGTGGTAGCGTGTACCAGACCAGACTCCCTCCACCTGCACCCACACTCACCAAGGAACTCCCCGCCAGAGCTTGAATGGAAGCGCCAGAGGCGACGTTGGTCAAATTTAAATGTGATGAGGACGTCGCGGACTGTACGGGGCTCCTTGTTCGGGAGGCCGTGTGCGAAGCCATGGCGGGAACGACGTAAGACGGCTACGAGCCCATACTTGCTCCCATTCAGAGACGCGGGAATTGGACCAGCAAGATCTGCTGAGACCTCGCCGCCTTGAAGCGCATCCAGCAGGCGGCGGGCAGGGCGAGGAGCACGAAATTTGGACTGCACGCAAATGTCGCACGATGGGTCGTACTCTGCATGCCCATTCCCGAAGATGGTCGAGAGCGGCCGGGTCCACAACGGGGCCCTGGATGGAGTCGAGGGGGGACGTCTGGGAGGAACAGCATCAACTTCTGGTCGTTGTGGGTCTGAAATCTGAAGGTACTCTATAGCCGAGTGTGGGTTGTCCAAGATGATGGCCCTCTCCTCCTTGAGCGGTACGGGCCCAACTGGCCGTGATTCGGCGGCACAACTGTCACCTGCGCCGCCAAAAGGGGCATACGGAAAGGTAGGACGACCGTGTCGTGCAAGATCTACAGGTGACCGTGCCTGTCCAAGGTGAAGATGCAGCCGCTCGGTGACGTGAGAGCGGCTCCACTACGATTTTGGCAATACTCCCACCCCGAGTCGGTCAACAAAACGATGGCTATCAGACTCGAGGTGGCCGTCGTGCACAGCAGGCGCGACGAGATGAAGACGCCGCCGCACCTGACGTCCGCCTGTTCGGTGACGACGGCTTCGCCGTTCGCGGTTTCCAGCACGAGCGGCTCGGGCAGCGGCCTACGGTTCAAGGCGTATGTTTCGTCTTTTCCACACACGACGTGTCTCTCGGCCCCAGTGCTCCCTATCATGGAGAGGCCGCTGTTTGATGAGATGCTGTTTGCACCCAGGGCCAGGCCCAGCATGGAGACCCTGACCATGGTGCCAGAAAGACGCGACAACAGCGCCTTAGCATCCTGCGGGTCTCCAGCGTGACGCCCCTGCTCGAATCCGGTGGGGCTGGCACCACGTCGCCCCCCGGAAACACCACCTGATGAAGCAGGGCTGGTTCCGATCTGGTGTTCTCTCCCATCAGGTGCAACGTGGCTGGCTCCGATCCGGCCCCTTTTCCTTGAATCCGAACAGGGTTGTTGCGAGGGGGCCCCAGTCATGGTAGCCCCAAGGGTGCTGCCCGGGCTGCTAGGTCCAATCCAGCTCTGATTATTAATGGTACCCTTATCTCCTTTCTTACCTCCGTACTTTCCTTTGCCTTCACCTGGATTCGGGCACTCGTTTCCCCAGTGGCCGTACTCGCCACATGTTCCACACATACCCCTCGGCAATCTTTGCGATCACTGGTTCCAGAGACTGCTGGAAGCGTTTTGGGAGGAGGGCCAAGGTTGGGAAGCGTTTGCGTGCACAAACTTTCATATGTCGCCGTACTGGCAGAAGCCACTCAGGTAGAACGAACATGGAATCCACCTTGAGTTGTCTGTGCCCTTGCCTTTGTCGGGCTTGCCTTTGTCACACTTGCCTCTGAACGGCTCCGGCCAAGACGCTAGGAGGTACAGTAGGAGCAGGAGGCACGTCTAAGACAAGACGCATTCGCCCGATTCCGATAAGACACGTAAAATATAGCATCCGGGTCGCTGGGATTGGTCAGGGACACCATCTCTAAGGCGACCCGGAGGGGTTTTACCTTGCCGACCAAGTTCGCAAGTGACCGTAATGTTGTTTGTCTGGACGGTCCAGATCCTATTGCGTAGTTCTTCGTACTCTGGCTTCCAAATGCGCAATGCGTGCTGGAGGTGGGTTTTGTCGGTTACAGGGGTCGGGTCCGAGAGTTTGTCATTCAAGGCTGCCGCGTGGGAAGCGCTGGATGCCAGAATGGCTTGGGCCAGCGATACGAGCATGGAAATGCTGTCGGCACGGTCAGCCGGCTGAAGACCGTCCGCATGCAAGCCGCACCAACTCGCCAACCGCGTGTGCACCCAGTGGCGCCAGCTCTTCTTGACAATTGGTAGGGTGCATGGTCCCTTCCGCAAAGACTGGAACGGCTGCTTGCTTCCACCACTATTTGATTGCATGGCGGAAGCGACCTCCGCTAAGCTTTCCGCCATCTTGCACGTCAGAAGTACATTGACATCTGACGTCGAACCTGGAGTGGGCGGTCCTGGGGGATGTTCGCCACGAGGCGGAAGGCCGGGAGGATGCACATCGGACGAGTCTACCTGTCTTCCAGCCGGACGTGACGCAGCGTCACGGCTGTCGGACGAGGTAGTGGTGGGCATGCGAAAATCAGTGCTTCCAGCTGGACGTGACACGGCGTCACAGCTGTCGGATCTGGTCGTGGCGAGCATGCGACGATCGGTGCTTCCAGCCGGGCGTGACGCAGCGTCACGGCTGTCGGAACCAGGAGGACGCGACCGTGCGACGACAGGAGTCGAGAAACCCTCTGGGGCGGGAGCTCTGCTGGAAATCGTGCTCGTGATTGGATCGAGTAGGCCATCATCGTCGTCGTCGTCCGGGATGGGGGTGTCAATCCAAGACGACGTGGCGGCGCGCTCTAGCAAAGGCGAGAGGAGGCCCGAGAGACGAGGAGAGAAACGCGCAGGGCTCATGACCTGCGGAATGCCTGCTACCCTCGAGCAACCAGCGCGGCAGCTCTCTCCGAACACGCGTCCTCCTCCTCCTCCTCCTCCTCCTCCTCCTCCCCCTCCTCCTCCTCCTTCTCCTCCTCCTTCTCCTCCTCCTCCTCCTCCTCCTCCTCCTCCTCCTCCTCCTCCTGCGTCTTCCTCCCTCCCCCCTCCCTCCTGCCCCCCCGTTCCTCTACCTCCTTCGCCTCCCTGCTTCGCCTCCCTCCTGCGCCTCCCTCCTCCTCCTTCTCCCTCCCCCTCCTCCTCCTCCTCCTCCTCCTCCTCCTCCTCCGCCTCCTCCTCCTCCTCCTTTTTCCGTCTGCGGCCGGGGACTGACCAGGCTCTTCGATAGGCACTCGGAAGACGGGGACTCTGATCGTGCTGGGAAGTGGGCGGTGTCATGCCGCTCTCCCGCGCCAGCCCGCGCGAAGGCGGCGCTGTCCTGTGACTGTCCTGCCACCTCCCTGGGAAACCGTCTCGGCGGCGCTGAACGGACCCCGAGCCTTCGTTCGAGCGACAGCCACCGCGACAGCCACCGCGACAGCCACCGCGACAGCCACCGCGACAGCCACCGCGACAGCCACCGCGACAGCCACCGCGACAGTTTTCGGCCCCTGGAGGGCATCTTCAAGACCACGTGGCGGCCAAAAGAGGGCTCCACATCCGGCCCCTAGGACATCGCCGATGCATCGGCGATGCGCGCGATCCTCTGACCCCTCGGGCATGGACAGAACCCCTTTTAGCAAAACGCCCCGAAGTGAAAGTTGCCAGGGGCACTCCGAATGGACCCCAGCGGGGTAGCTCATCGAAGTCTGAAAAAAACAGCCGAACGTCTCTCCGGGGAGCTCACTTCGATTCGCGAGACTGCCTGCGGACTGCACCCGGCACACTTGGCTGCGCCAATGCCGAGTGACCCAGTGCAGATTTCCTCAAGCGACGTGTCTGGGGGGGCGCTCTGTCAATGGCCGAATCCCCGCCAAACTTGGGATCGGCGGCGAGCACTTGGTGTGTTACCGATCTCAACCACTTTTAGCTGGCGACGCGTTTCGGACTCTAGGTTCTCATCTGGGCCAAAAGGCTGCGGTGTCCCACGCGCGTGCCGTGCAGCGCGCGAGCAAGGCAGCAAGAGGTCAAGAGTGCGGGGGTGAAAAAGAACCCGCGGCCCACCCACCCACCTAGGCCATGGTGGGGGTGAAAAGGAGAAGGAGGAGAAGGAGAAGGCCTTTTCAGAAGGCGGCGGGGCCTCTCGGCAGCCCTCCGACCCTCCAAGAGGCTTCCTGCGTCGTCGGGGAAGGCCTAGGAAACTCCTCCAGAGGCCGGGGAACTCCCAAGCCCTCTGAGAGGGCCTTCTGCTTCGCACTCCCCCCCCGGGCGCGGCGCCGATGGGAGGCCTGGAGGACTGCCTGAGCGGTGCCGCCCCTCCCCGCTCCGACCCCCTTGGGGCCCCGGCGCGAAGGCGCCGCCGCCGACGCGGGCGGCCGCCGCCAGGCCGCCGAGGAGCGCGAGGCAGGCGCGCGCCTGCCAGCGGCGCGCGCGTCGCCGCCGCCGCGCCGATGGGCTACGGCTGCCCTGGGTGCGCCCAGGGCAGTCGAGGAATGAAAAACTGCATCAGCAGAGTCTATGCCTACGCCACTTCCCTCTCCTCGACTCCTGGACTCCACAAAAACGTATGTCACACACACTTCTGGAGCCCGGCGCGGAGTTTTTGGGTCGGCGCGGGCCCCCCCCCTCCCCGCGGCCTGGCGCACCCCGCGCGCCGAGGGCGGGGGTCCAGCGCTGGCCCAAGAGCCCCCCCGCGCGGACCTCCGGAGGTCGGCGCTTATGGAGAGGGGGGCGACGGCGAGGTGCAGTACAGTCGGGGCGTTGACCTAAGGAACCCTTAATAAGGAACGAGGCCCCTCTTTTCCATAAGTTAAACCTCGACTTCCCATACAAAAACCCAAGGGAAACCCGAGGCAAACGGTAAAACAATCAAGGAACACCTGTAGCTGTAGCGCATCATGGCCCGAGGCACGTGCGCGGCCAGGGGGGGGGGGGGGCAAGGGACGTGGCGGAACAAGAACAGGATGGGGCGGCGAGCGAGGCTGGCAAGTGAGCAGGAGGAGGTCTTCTCAGAAGGCGGCTTTCTGAGAAGTTTCCTGTCCCTGGGGGGCAAACAAGCCTACCTCGCTTTTGACCACCCTCGCTTCCAAGAGATACCAAACGATGCCAAACTACGGCCTGTACTGGTCAGGCCGATTGACGAGGAGGCGCGTGGTATGACTTGGTTTTGCCTGGAAGCGAAAGCGGGGTAGGTAAATCACGCTCCGAGTCCCTCCTGGGACAATCGCAGGAGCCGGGGGACTGCCGAGCCTTCTGAGAAGGGCCGCCCCTTCACACTTCCCCCTGGGCTCGCCGCCCAAGGATTTGAGGGGCATGAAGTACGGGGAGATATCATGACAGTGGCCATGATACCCCCCTCCCCCAAGTCATCAAACCCACCCTGGTCGCCGCCGCTGTCGCCGTCGCCGTAGCCGATGACGTCGACCGTCGTCGTCGGCGTCGGCGTCAGCGTCCGTCGCCGCCGAAACCGCAGCCGCAGCCGCAGCCACAGCCGCCGTCGTCGTCGTCGTTGTCGTCGTCATCGTCGTCGTTGACATCGTGGTCGTGGTCGTGGTCGTGGTCGTGATCGTGAGCGTGGTCGTGGTCGTGGTCATGGTCGTCGTCGTCGACATCGTGGTCGTGGTCGTGGTCGTGGTCGTGGTCGTGGCCGTCGTCGTGGCCGTGGTCGCGGCCGTGGTCGGTGTCATGGTCGTGGTCGCGGTCGTGGTCGTCGTCGATCCAGGACCGGGAATTGTGAGGTTCTTGGGCGCGTCCGGCTCATTTGGGGGGCCTCCGGGAGGGCCCTCATTGCCACGGATGGATCCTCCCTGAAATCCTGGTCGGATCGCGCTCCTGGAAAGGTCCAGGGTCAACTGTCATGGTGGCGCCGTCGCCGCCGCCGCCGTCGACAACATCCCCCCCGCGCACGTTGGTCTCTGCATGCCGCCTCCTCCCCCTCTTCTTCTTCCTCCTCCTCCTGCTCCTCCTCCTCCCTCGCGGCTCGAGGGGCGGTGCCTGGTTATCTGACTGACTGCAGCCAGACCACGACTGCGAGAAGGCGACCAGGCGGGTGCTCGTGTGCAGTCTGCATGGCGGAGATACGTGGCAAGTTCATGCAGGGAGGGAACGACAGCGATGCACATGGCTAAGACTGAACGCGGAAACGTCGGTGTCGATCCTGGCCATCGTCTATCGCAGCCATCGTCCATCATGTCGATCGTCAACTCATGGATCCTCATCGCGAGTCGGCGACGGCCAGCATGGACCATATCAAGATCGGAGTCGACACGATCCCGCGACAGCTCGGCCATGATCTTCGTGCTTCTTCCCTCGGGTTCGGCTCAGTCTGGTTGCCCACGCGGCTGGCGGCAGTAGACGCGAGCGGCACTGCCAGCCCCCCCAACCCCCGCCCTTCGGTGTCCGCTGTCAGCTCTTGCTCCTGCATCTGCTTTTTCTGCATATTCTCCTCTTCCTGCTCCTCCTTCACCTCCTCCCCCATCCCCCATCCTGATAGGTAATTCACCCCTGTCGCACCCCGAGACGTGTGGGCAGGGCGGGCAGGGCGTTTCACCATTTATAATCATCAAGCGTGAAGTTTGCAACGAATTCACGGATAAAGGGCGGACCGTGTTCAAAGATGTGGCCCTTGCCTGAGCGCCGCGCACATTCGCCATAACAGTTTGCAAGGGCTTCACGGATAGAGGGCAGGCGGCTTCCAAAATGTAGCTCTCGCCTTTGCGCCGAGCATATTGATTCTGAAAGGTTGCAAGAGCTTCACGGGTAGCAGGCGGTTCCATTTCAAAATGTGGCTCTCGCCTCAGCGCCGCGCACAGTCGTCTTAAGAGTTCATCGCAGTTCCATCGGTTATTATGGTTGACGCCCCAGCAACTGCGTTTTGCTTCGATGCGAGGCTGTCAGGGCGCAGCGGTCACATTGATTCGCGGTGATGCAATCCCAGGATTGGTGCTCTGGCCCGGTTCAAGATCGTCGGGACGCAACACCAACGTTGATGTGCGGAGTTGAAGTTCCAGGAATGATGTTTTGCTCCTCCTCCTCCTCCTCAACAGTTTCATGATCGCCTCATTCCTTTGTCTCCTGCCCTACACCGTCCCTTCTCCTACTTGCGGTGCTCGAGAATATCCTTCTACAGTTGTTCCGTATCCTCCTCCGCGCCTGATCATTTCCGCTGTGGGTAATGCTGGTGTTGCTGGTGTTGCTGCTGCTGTTCCTCCTCCGCATCATGATCATAATCATCATCGTCGTCATCATCAACATCATCATTGATATCACCCTCGTGCACGTCTGAATTTCCCTGCTCCTCGCTCTCCTCCTGCCTCCTCCTCTTATTCTGCTTCACCAGCCGGCCTCCTCTGCTCCTCCCGGCCTCCAACCTCCTCCACCCCCCCTCCTCCCGGCCTTTCCTGCATCTGCCTCCTCTCCTCTCTACCCTCTGCTCCTCCTCCTCCAGCGGCGCGCGCGGGTCTCTCCCGCGGCCGGAGTTCGTGGAATGGGAGCTGGCAACCACCTCCCACCTCCTCGTCCATCTTGCCCTCCCCCACCATCCGCATCTCTCTCGTGCTCTCGCGGGGCGGCGGACGGATGCGGCTGCCTTCCGGCCCGCGCGCCGGCGCGGCATGCACGCCGTGCCCCGCCCCCGCCCCCCGCCGGCCATGCGCCCGCGCGCGCGCGCTGTCGCTCGCGCGCGCCCGCCCCCGCCAGCGTTGAGTCTCAAACGACGCCGAGGCGGGAAGCGGAAAAAAAAAACGAAGGCGCGACGGCGAGGCTGGAAACGGGGGAGGGATGGAGAGGGAGGGACAAGGAGGGAGAGGGAAGGAGAGTGAAGCGACGAGCGCGGGACGGAGAAAGAGCAAAATACGGAACTGGAGGGGAAACACAAACAAGTGAATAGACGGTGTACAGGAAAGAGTAGGGAGGGATTATAGTCGAAAGACTAGGGCGTGAGAATGAGGAGAGAGAAGTGGACGCCATGGAAGCGGAAGAAACATACCCCGAGGCACGCATAGCCTTGCTGTGTGATGCTGCAGCGGCTGTTGCTCTCTGCTGCGGCTGTTGCTGCAAACTGCTGATTATCATTGTTGCTGTCGTTTGCGGCTTCTTGCTGGTGTTTGCTGCTGACTGCTGCAGCTTGCGTGTTGCATTCGCAGCGTTGTCTGTTGCCCGCGTGCAGTTGCTTTATGTTTGCTGGCGGCCACAGTCTGCTTATCATATTATTACATGGAATCGTCCCCTATGCCTTCTCCTCCTCATTTTCCCCCGTCTCCTTCTCATCATCATCCCTATCTCCTCGTTCCTCACTCCCCCTCGTACTCCTCCGCATTCCATACGCTTCAGCGTCCTGCACATCCTCCCTGTTCCTTCTTCTCCTCGCGTTCATCTTTGCGCCTTTTCCGCCTCCTCCTCCTCCTCCTCCTCCGCCTCCTCCTCCTCCTCCTCCTCCCCTTTCTCCTTCAGCCCCATGTCAGCGTCATCTGACTCCCCCCCTCACCTTCGTCCTCCTTCGCCTCCCTCCCCCGCCTCCTCCTCCTCCTCCTCCGCCTCATCTCCGCCCCCCCCCCCAACTCCCTTTCCTCCTTCTCATGCTCACCCCTGTCCCCTCGCAGCACCGTCGTCCTGCTTCTCCCGCGTCGGCGCAGACGAGCAATCTTCGGGCGCGTGGCCACGGCCGACGCGCGCCGGGGGCCCAAAGTGGGCGGGCCCGCCCTGGGCGCGCGGGCCGAGCGGCGCCGCGGGTGCGTCTCGGCACGGCAGAGTGGCGGGCGTGTGGGGGCCAAAAAGCTACAGAGACGGCAGTGCGCGAGAGGCGAGGATAATGAGCGAGAGGGAGAGAGAGAGAGAGAGAGAGTAAGAGAGTAAGAGAGAGAGAGAGAGAGAGAGAACATTCTCCCGCGCACTGGCGAAAGCAAGCAGTCTCCGTGCAGGCGGCCGCGGCCGATACGCGCTGAGCGTGCCCGCCTGGCGCGCGTGAGCCGAGCGGCGCCGGGCCACAATCTGAGTTGACCACACAAAGGGGCCAGCTAGGAGGAATGAAGCGACAGGGCGGTCGCTTGCAGTAGCAGGGTGCGCGATCTGTGCTTGTGCCAGCGCAGGAGGGGCAGACGGTACTGACGAAGCTGGCAACTTGCAGATAGTCTTCAGCGCTGGAAGCCTGGCAACACCACCCACGCCAGCAGACGTCCAGTACGTCTTCAGCGGCGATCTAACATGGGTCGCCCCAGACCCACGCTAGCAGCGCTGGCGCAAGCTTCAACCCTGAGGCCGCCTTGGCGAGCGGGACGCCCAGAGCCGAACGCAGATGGCCTCACCGAGTGCGGAAGCCGCTTTGCCTTAAGTCGGGCGTGTCCCCCTACAGGGGGATTTCCGACGACAAATAAAACATGCTCAAAACATACCCCCAAATGGTCAACAAATACTCAAAAAATAGTCCCCCGACTATTTTTGAGTATTTTTGGGTATTCCCCCTGTAGAGGGACAGGGCCGACTTAAGCTTTGCCCAGAAAGGGCGTAAGCGGATCGGTGGGGCTCAAGTGCTGCATATCACAAAAACTGTTCCAGCAGCCCCACCGTGCCTTTGTCCCAGCAGCGGGCATGCTGCGTCGGATGCGGCCTGCGGGTCTTCGGCGCTACGATGGAGAGGAAGGCATCGCCGAAAGATTCGAGGGGGTCGCCGGGGAGTGACAGATCGCAAGGACGAGCAGAAAGCAACTCCCCAGGTCTGAGGAGCCATGGTGAAATCCATGAGGAGAAGCGCTGCCATCAACGACCAGTCCCACAAGAGAGTAAGGGCGACCATCGCACGCAGCAAAGCGTGGGGCAGCGGATGGCGGAGCTTAGTTGGTGGGCCATGCTAAGCCCGTGGCCCGTCGCTGCGGGGGCGGCCGTGGCTGCGGGCGGTGCAGCTGCGGTGAAGCGGACGCAGAAACCGCACACACACACACACACACTAACGAACGAACGAACGAACGAACGAACGAACGAACAACACACACCCATACCCATAAGAGGGTCGGAAGGGAGGAGGACTGGCTATGGATATGGGTGCGGGTTGTCGGACCCTGGGGGAGGCTCCCGTTCGAACGGGGACACCCATCCGACAACACGCACCCATTGCCCCCTCGGTCCCCCCTATGGGTATGAGTGCGTGCTGCTCGTTCGTCACACACCGCAGGATCAGCCCAGGGCTGGGGGAGACGCCGCTCCTCTTCGCCGCAAGGCTGTTCGCGACGTGGCCCGACCGCACCCGCCGAGCGGCGAAGTACGGAGGGAGGCGCGATCCCTGCCGTGGCACTCGATGCACGAGTCCACGGCGGCGTCCTCCCTGGCACGGACGAAGAGGGCGTCCGCGTTCAGGGAGACACGCCGAGCGCCCGCGTCGACTTCCGACGGGAGGGCGTCGCCGCCCTCGAGCCCGCGCCAATCGAAGGGCTCGCGCGGCCTCCCAAAGGCCGTGTCGGAGGCCGCGATGGCCGGGGAGGTCTCCTGCCACTGGGCGGCGGGAAACCATCCCGCAGGGGGCGGCACCAGGAAGCCCGCCCCGCTGAACCCCAGAGGGCCTCTGGAGGGTCTGCTCCCTCCAACGATGCGCGCCAGAGAGGTCGCAGACGGATCGCTCTCTGGCCGAGGGCAAGAGGAGCTCGCCGCCTGCTTGAAGCGGTCGGCGGGCACGTCGGCACTCACCAGCAGTAACCAAGAAGGCCCTTCAACAGGGGAGGACGCCTCCTGCCTGGAAGAGCCCCCAGTCCTTGTGGAGCACTCGGTGGGGACGGACCAAATCCTGGGCCCGCTGCGTCGGGCCCTGGTGGCGCAAGCCAGCGGAGCCACGAGCTGACGCCTCGCCCTCCCACCGAGGAATCCAGCAGACGATCGCGATCGTCTCGCCGGCCAGCTCCCGCCCCTCGCCATCGCTCGGACGTCCATTCCCTGTGTTTTTGTTCGGCTCCGTGCGTGGTTTTTTCGCCAAATGATCAAGGATGCTCCTCGATAGTCCTCGCCGAAGGAGATGCACACGTCCGAGCGATGCCAAGGCCCAGGGCCGCAGACGCACGGACGCTCCATCCGGTGGCGCGCCCGCCTCGGGAACCGGCGGGGGCGGACCAGGGAAGGACCGTGGCAACGTGAGCCGCGGTCGCCAGCGACACTCCCGTCAGCGGCGGCCTCCTGCGCTCAAGCGCTCGCGGCCGACTGGCGCCGGCGTCGGCGCCGGCGCGTGGTGCGAGGGGTCCCGCTCGGGGCGGGGGCACAGCCTCGCTCGGCGCAGTCTCTGGCGGCGAGCCCGCTGCGCGCACAGTGTTTCCCACGGCAAGGCCCGCCCCTGTGCCCTTCGCCCTTTCCCGCCCATGGCGGGCAACCTCGAGAGCCACGTCCTTGGTGGAGGAAGGAAGACGCGTGCACAACAGGGTGCTCCGCGAAATGGTCGAGCAGGGTATGTATCCCATGATGCGCAGATCGATCTTCGGTATGGTTTGTGTGTTGAATCATCTATCCCAGTATTTTGTCGACTGCCCCTCTAAGAAACATGTCCAGAGAAAGCTACGGTCCACTGCAAATGAAGCCATCAAATTAGATCATTGTGCTTGGCGCAAAATTTTCAGCGTGCCGAGCCGCGCTCCGAAAATACCTCTCGTGCGAGTTCCAGACTGAAGGCTCGACATGAAGCAAAACACCAACTAACGTCGACGGCATGGACCCCTCCCTGCGGGGCCGCAGCATCACCGCTGGCGGAGCGCATGCCTGCCGACTATCGGCGGCGAGCCCAGGGGGGAAGTGAGAGGGGGCGGGCCTTCTCAGAAGGCTCAAAGTTCCCTGGCCTTCTGAAAAGTGTTCTAAGCCTCCCCCGCAGACGCAGAACACCTGACAGAAGGCCGGAGGGTTTCTGAGAAACCCCGCCGCCTTCTGAGAGGGCCTCATTTCCCCCCCACACTCGCCGCCGAGACTCTCGCGCGGAGGCGGCGAGCTCGCACGCGCGTGCTGAGTTGCGGGTCGGCCAAATGCCTGGCGCCGCTTCGAGGAGGCGAACCTCCAGCGCCACCCGGGCGCAACAAAGCCCGAGGCGGGCGGCACGAAACGCGCGCCTCGCGCCGCTCCTGGAGCGCGCAGCGCGCGGTGGTGCTGCCTCGCGTTGCCCATCGCGCTGCCCCTGACTGCCCCGCGGGGCGAAAGGCATATCCGTATCAGCGTTGCCCCCTCGCGTTGCCCCCTCGCGGTGCTACCTCGCGTTGCCCCTCGCGTTGCCCCCTCGCGTTGCCCCCCTCTCGGTCGGCGATCGTGGGCGAGAGGCATATCCGTATCCGCGGCCTCTCGGGACGGGCCCCTGAGACGCGACCGCGGCCCCGCGGAGGCGTGTCCGTCGCAAGTGTCCCGCGCGGAACGTATCCGAGCGGCCGCGCCTTCTGAGAAGAGAAACGCATTCGCGCGAAACGCATGTGTCCCGCGCGAAACGTATCTGCGCAAGTGGGGGCGGGATCGCGCCCCGGAATCCGAACCGCGAGGGCGCGGACACGCACATGCTCGCCGCCCGTGCGGCCAGGCCTTCTGGCTCTGCTCCGCGAGCTCGCGCGTGGGCGAGAGGAAGAGCACCTGCGGGGCCGAGAGGGGGCGCGGCGCGCCCGGGCGGGCCCTCCGCCCCCCCTAGAGTGGCCTCCCCGCTGCAGAACTCCTCGCGTTCCTCCCCTCTCACGCTGTCGTCTTCCTCGTGCGTCGAGCTCTGAGCTGCTGGCAGGTGTATTCCTTGTGGCCCTGAAGCTCAAAACACTGAAACAGCTTCACGGCTTGAGGGCGGGTCGTTTTCAAAACGTGGCTATAGCCTTTGCGCCGCACACATTCTTTTTGTTCTGGGGGGGATATGCAAGAGTTTCCCGAATTGAGGGCGGGTCGTTTTCAAAATGTGGCTATCGCCTTTAGCGCCGCGCGCATTCGTTTCAACCATTGGCAAGAGTTTCACGGATTGAGGGCGGGTCGTTTTCAACATATGGCTCTCGCCTCAGCGCCGCGCACATTCATGTACCAAATTTGCAAGAGCTTCACAGATTGAGGGCGGGTCGTTTTCAAAATGTGGCTCTCACCTTCGCGCCGCGCGCCCACTCGACTCAAACATTGCAAGAGTTTTACCATTGAGGGCGGCTCCTTTTAAAAATGTAGCTCTCGCCTTAGCGCCGCGCACATTCGTCTACCCCATTTTCAGAATTGCACGGATTCCCCGGATCAACGTACTAGAAATGCTGTTGTGAAAGAAATCGCTGATTTGAGGGCGCAACAGTTACGATGATGAGCGAAATTGAGGTCCCAACAATGGCCTTCTGGAACGTTTCAAGATCGTCAAGACGCAACAGTCAGGTTGATCCGCGGCGTTGGAATCCCGAGAACAAAATGTTGGCATGCTTCAAGGTCTGCTAACGAGTGTCTTCCAACGGGGCAACTTCATCAATGGAAATGAACCGTTTTAGGGGCCTCTGAAGAGGGAGCTTGGAGGGAGGGTTTACTCCAACATCGTTGATGACTCTTGGGTTTACTCTGGTCCTCCTCCTTTTCCTCCTCCTCCTCCTGTTCCTCCTCTTCCTCCTCCTTCTCCTCCTCCTCCTCCTCATCATCATCATCATCATCACCATCCCCTTCCTCCTCCTGCTCCTCCTCCTCCTGCTGCCCCTCCTCCGCCTCGCTCGTCCCCCTCCTCCTCGCTCCTCGCTCCACCTCCTTTCCCTCCTCCTTCTCCTCCTCTTCCTCCTCCTCCTCCTCATCCTGCTCCTCATCCTCCTCCTCCTCCTCGCTCTTGCTCCTGCTTCTGCTCCTGCTACTGCTCCTGCTCCTGCTCTTGCTCCTGCTGCTGCTCCTGCTCCTGCTCCTGCTGCTCCTTCTCCTCCTCCTCTTTCTCCTCCTCCTCCTCCTCCTTTGCCTCCTCCTCCGACCTCCTCCTCCTACCTCCTTCTGCCTCCTTCCCTTCCTGCCCCTCCTTCTCGTTCTCCCTCCCTCCGCCTCCACCTCCCCGCCCCCTTTTTCCTCCTCTTCGTCCCCCCCTCCTCCGCCTCGCTCCTCCCACCTCGTCCTCCCCAGTCTCCTGCAGAACGTCCGGGGCCACGGCAAGAACCCCGAGGCGTGACAAATCACGACGGAAGGTGTTCTGCTATTTTTGGAATCCAAAACAAGACCCCGTCGCGTCGTGCAAACATATTCGACGGAAGGCTTGCTACTATCTTTGGCATACAGGGGCCCTTGCTGGGCCACGGGACCGTCAGCAAAACTGCTCGGGACGGAAAGCGGGTCCCAGGGAATGGGTCGAGACCTCCGGGGGTCGGCGCTGTGAACAATCATGGCGTCGAGGTGCTCCCACATGAATTATTTTGCTTCGAGCGATCCCCACCGAAACCTTCGGCGTTTGTTCCCAACGGTGCGCGCGCCTATTGGAACGATGTGCGCGGGGCCCACTCGTTGCCGCGCATGGTTTTTCTGATGGCCAGGCGCGGATGGTGCGTTTGACAGTGCGACCTTAATCTGTGGCTGCGGTCACTAGCAGTACCCAATATGTTATGCTCAAAAATGTGTTATTCTGCGATGCTACAATATGAGATGTTATGTTGTCGACGGGACGGTGTGACGCCGTGACGAATGTCACGTTAGAGACGTCGTCCAATCGTCGTTGCTGCGCCTGTTTGTACCTGTGACCGGCTGGCCTCAGCGCGCACGTCGCGTTTGATTGTGTCATGGAGCGGCCTATTGTGTCACGAAGTTTCTCCTCAAGTTTGTGCTTCTCTTCTGTGTAAATATACTCTGCTATGCCCACCTCTGTCAGATTATGAGTTGTTCTGATCTGATATGATCTGCTCTGCGGCACTACGTGATGACATGACACGTACCTTATCCCGGGCTCTGGTTTTGTAATGGTACTATATTTGTATGGTACGCCCCGCTTTGACATATTATTTCATGAAGTCCTAGCCAATCATGTTATATCTACATGGGTGGCGTAGGGGTCACAGTAGTACAACAATTCTGCGATGGCATGATGGTTGCGATGCGTTTTATTCGTTGTATCAAGTTGATGGATTAATATTGTACTTTGGTGTGCTCAATTACGCCTGCTCTGTTCTCAACGGGCCGACGTGACGCCGTGACGTCTGTCACGACAGATACGTCGTCCGATGGGCCTTAGCTGTGCATGTGTACCTGTGGCCAACCTGACCTCGGCGCGCACGTCGCATTCGCTATATTGAACTACAATGTATGTTGTTGTATTCTCCCTCTTCACACATGCTTCTCGTTACGTTATGCTCTGTTATGCTCACTCATGTGACAGTATGGTTTGATGTACTATGGCATGCTCTGCTCTGTCACACCGTGCTATGGCATGGTATGCTCCGTCAAGCTTTGCTGTTTCGTCGTGCTATGTTCACTATGGTCCGCAATGTGTTGTTGTGTCAAGATTTTCCTCTGCAGTAAGATACGTTCTGACAGGCTGCAGCACATTCGTTGCAGCTGTTGGATTGATGTATTCGAGTCTGCTCGATGATTCAGAAATAACATGCTACGTTCCATCATGGCATGCTCTGGTATGATTTGGTATGCTGTTCCATGACCTGCTATGCCATGAGATGAGTGTACCGTGCGCTGTCATGATATGAGGTATCATGTTATGGGTTGCGCTATTCTGTGATGCTGTGGTATGCTATGCTATGCGCTTTCATTGTATGGTAGAGTACGTTGCGGTATGTGTTGTGCGTGTATGGCATGTTGTGTGTTGTCATGCTATGCTATGTTATGTTATGGTCAGAGATTCTAGGGTCGCAGATTGCTCTGATATGTATGATCGGCCCTGTTCTCACATGTATACTGTTGTAATGTGTTGTGTAATGCTGTGTTCCAGCATGCGATGATATGATATGATATGCTTTGTTGTGCTGCTGTGTTAGATGATGTTCTGATATGGAACAACATACCATGCAGCGCTAGGATAGACCATACGTTGGCACGATATGCTGTCAGTGTATGCTATGTTATGCGATGCCATGTTAATGTATGATGTGTTGTGTTATGCGTTGTCGTGTACGGTCCGCTCTCTCATTGCATGCGTTGTCATGCTCTGTTCTGCCACGATGGGTCAGATTATGTTGTGTTGCATACAATCAGCATCATACGTTGATGTGACCTAGTAGTAGTATGGTGAGCTATGCTATCTGGTGCTGGGTTGTGTTATGTTATGCTATGCAATGCTATGATATGTTGTGCTCTGCTCTATTATGCTATCTCATGCTTAGTTCTGTCAGGCCCTGTGGTGTTCGTCGTCGGCGCGAGGCGGGCGTCTCGGGGGATTCTCGGTGGACCTGGGAATCTGGCGGCCGCGGTATGCAGATTGGCCGAGTCAGGGCGAGGCGGGCGTCTCGGGGGATACTCGGTGGCACCTCGGGCCGCCGCGGTATGCAGGGTGGTCGGGCCGGAAGGTCTGTTCTTAGAATTTAACAACCCCTCACTGCCAGGGGGAAAAAACTGTTGTCATCTGCCGCCGGGTAGGTGGGCGACAGGCGTACTACAAAGAGGAAGGAGGGTGACTAGGAAAAGTAAACTCGCCCAAAGGGGGGACGAGGAGTAGACTAGCACTGCGCAACAGCATGCCATGCAATCGACTCGGTGCGCGCAGCTGTGAAGCAGCATGCCCAAATTTCCTGTTACCCAGCCTCGATCTAATCCGTACCCGTAAGATTGACAATCCCAAAGGCCATGACAAGCTTGAGGATGCGCCCTCAGAAGCTGAGAGAATCCTTAAGATTTGCATTGAGACCAGGTGGTGCCAATCATAGGGCTAGGGATATGTTCCAGGCTGGTAGGCTCTGCCTGTTGAGCTGCTGGTGTGCGGTGACCTGATAATTGAATGGGAGGGACATCGATCTCGCCCACAGAAGGGGACGAGGAGGAGAAAAACCAGGAGAGAGCAGCCAGCAGCAACTCGAGTACCCCCCTGGGCCCCTCGGGAACCTGCGCGCGAGCCCCGGGAACCAGTTCAAGAAGCCCAGAACCTTCAGAACACCTGTGGCTCGTGAGGGATTTCTCCGAACTCTCGCCGCCCTGTTCGCGAGAGCGTCCAGGACGGCCAAAGATCGACGGCGCGCCCAGGGGGAAGTGAGAGAGGGCAAGCTCTCTGAAGGGGCGGGGGGGGGGGCTTCTCAGAATCTCTGGAGAAGGCTCAAACAGCTTCTCGGAAGACAGTCAAGCCGTACAACAAGGACGCACGATAAGGATGCAGGGGATTTGGAAGGCCGTGTCGACGATTTGCGGGCGGGGCGCGGCCAAGCGGCCAAGGATGGGCCGAAGGGGAAGGATGCAAGGGTAAGCTTGGAGAGTCGCTCATCCCTACTATGCGGGTTGACTGTAGGAAGCCTTCCGAGCCGCCTGGAAAAAGCCCGCCCCGTCTGACGCCCACCCCGGGGCTTACCGCAGAGACCAGGCCCCAAAGGCTGGCCCAGCATTGACCAACAGGCCCCCGAGAGGAGACGACTAAAAGGCCCCCCAAGACGGGTCCAACAAGCGCGCCACCGCTGCGCCGCTGGAAGCCAGTCCTTCAAACGGGATCCCAAGACCCCTAAGACGTCTCCAGCAGGCCCCGAGAAGTCCCAAGACGCATTCCAGTGGAGCACAAATGCCCCCCAAGGAACCCTCCCAAAAGCTCCCGAGGACCCCCAACATGTCCCACGCGCCTCTGCGTGGCCCAGGCGAAGTGGCGGGGTGGGCCGAGGGCCGCTAGGTCTTCGCCCTCGCTTCAGGAGCCGCATCGGCCCCTGGCCCCCGTCGCTCTCTTGCGCCTCCTGCGCCCGAACTATTCTTTTCTCAAGGTGGGCGAAACCGGCCGCACGGCTCTTGCGATACCTGCTTTCAGCCGGCGCCCGGTAGGTGGAGGAGGAGGGGGAGGGGGAGGAGGAGGGAGGGGGAGGAGGAGGAGGAGGGGGGGGAGGAGGAGGGAGGAGGAGGAGGAGGAGGAGGAGGAGGAGGAGGAGGAGGAGGAGGAGGAGGAGAGGAGGAGGAGGAGGAGGAGGGGGAGGGGGGAGGAGGAGGAGGAGGAGGAGGAGGAGGAGGAGGAGGAGGAGGAGGAGGAGGAGGAGGAGGAGGAGGAGGAGGAGGAGGAGGAGGAGGAGGGGGAGGGGGGCGAGGAGGAGGAGGAGGAGGAGGAGGAGGAGGAGGAGGAGGAGGAGGAGGAGGAGGAGGAGGAGGAGGAGGAGAAGAAGGAGGAGGAGGAGGAGGAGGAGGAGGAGCAGGAGGAGGAGGAAGAGGAGGAGGAGGAGGAGGAGGGAGTACGGGTACCCTGGGGGCGCGGGTCTATCCGATGCACGCCACCGAGCACAGGCACAGGCGACGAGCGAGAGCAGCTAGAGTTGCGTCCTGAACTCCTTGAAAACGACGGTTCCTATCGAGACGCGTTTCCTTCCCTAGCTGTTCATTCCCTTCCCAACCCGCTATCGAGTTAGCGCGTGTTGAGGGCATGGGCGGCAGACAGCGCTGCAGCGACCGCGCGCGCTCGGCGTGCGGGACGATGCCGTCCGCAGTGTATAGTAAGTGTGGAAGGCCAGGAGGAGGAGGAGGAGGAGGAGGAGGAGGAGGAGGAGGAGGAGGAGGAGGAGTAGGAAGAAAGCAGGGGATGACGCTGACGCTGACGCTGCAGGCAAGAGTGTCCACGCGAGGGGACTAAGCGGGGTGGGGCCGAAGCGCGCCCCAAAGCAAGCGAAACAGATGCGGCTGGAGGAGGCACCCTCAGGATGAGCAAAACTGGCATCAAGCTCACCCCATGCCCACGTTTGTGTTCTGGACAAGTGGACCCAAGCATCAGATTCAGAAGGCCGGGGACGGCGACGAGGAGGCAGGGCGACGACGGCGGCGACGACCGAGACGACGACGGAGGCCACACGCGCCTGGGGATCCCGCTCCTTCGTGTCCACGGTCTGCAGGGCCCCCAGGCAGAAGACGCACGTCTTCCTCGGGTTTGGGATTTCTGGTCGGGCGCGGTTGCTCCGCGCGTCGCGGCGGCGGCGGCGCCAACGACACAAGCGCATGGCGTGTCGCTCCGCTCCGTGCGGCGGGAGGTTTTTTTTTTTTTTTTTTCTTTAAAAAAAAAAAAAAAAAAAAAAATCGGCGGCTTCGTGCGGCGGGAGGCTCCGACAGAATCGGAGCGTGGACGCCCGGGGACTGGGCCGAGGATGGCGCGTCGCGCCCAGGCTCGGAGAGCCAGAACGGCGGGCGCGGCACGCTGAGCCAGAGTCCCTGACCGCAGCGTGCAGGAAACGGTCCTGGAGGAAGGACGGCCCTCGAATTGCTGCCCTCGCTTTCGCGACCCCACGGGGCCCTCCACGGGCCCAAGAACTGGCAAAAAACACTGGACGCACACCGGGCGAAAGCATGTCCTGGAACCGTAAAAAACTGCACCAGACGAAAACTACCGCTGGAACTGTCAAGAACAACACTGGACGAAACACATGTCATGGAACTGTCAAAAATTACACTGGCCGAACACCACCGCTAGGACTGTAAAAAAAATCGCCGGACGAGAGACACGTCTTGGAACCGCTCAAACCTACACTGGACGATGTCAAAACTACACTGGGCCTATAGGTCACAGGGCCCTTCTTCTTCATTGCAGGCCCCACGCGAGCTGGCCCGTATGTTTTTTTTTCTGTAGGCCGCCCACACAATGCTGGCCTGTGCTGGCGCAAATGGGGGCGGAAGATCGCACCGCATCGCCGGGGAATCGGCGATTCAGGGCGACGCGGGGGTGGAGATCGACTCCGGCTCAGTTCGGGAGGCCTGGAGGTCTCTGCGGAGATCTCTGTAGCCTCCCGAAGTCTCTGGAGGCTGGAGGCGGCCACGAGGATCCCTGGAGGCCTCTGAAACCCCGGATCAGGACCAGAAGCTGAAATACAAGTTCCTGAGCTGCATCGCTTTCGGACCTCCTGCCAGTACGAGAAGATCGCACGTGATCTGACAAGTGTTCAGGGCTGGCGCGAGACGCTGCGGCGGCGCCTCGCGGCGCGCCCGGGCGGGCCTGACTAATGACTTGCAGTTTCCCCCTCCACCTCCTCCTCCTCCTCCTCCTCCTCATCCTTCTCCTCCTCCTTCTCATCCTTCTCATTCTCCTTCGCCTCCTTCTCCTCCTCCTCCTCTTGCTCCTCCTCCTCCTCATCCCTCTGCCACAGCGCGCACTGCGGATGGTAGAACGTGCTTGGCGGCCCCTTTGAGGCAAGCCTCTGGAGTCCCCTCATGGCCCGAAAAGGGCAGTCACAACATCCGCCTTGGACGCTGCCAACTCCCTGCTCTTCAGGGGGGGGCTCAGCGCGTCCAAAATGGCTGGCCTTCTGCCCTTAATTACCTGGCGTCGCAGGTTCTTCGCACGGGGCGACTTCGCCTTGTTTCGGGCCCCAGGGCACTCACGGATCGATCCGGCTCGAGAAATGCAGCAGAAAGTTAAGGCCCAGGGCTTCAGCCATGATTTTGGACGTCGCGGAGAAATTCAGACATCGTCAACAATCATGACAGAATCCTTAGGCCCAATCGTTCCGCGGCATTTCTCGAGCCGGATCGATCGGTGAGGGCCCAGGGGCCAGCCACAGGGCGGAATCGCCCCCATGAGGGGAACTCCCACCAGCCCATTGGGCTAAGGTTGTCTAACAATTGTTCCTCTCATCTTCCAAAACCTCTTCTCTTCCAGGGGATCGCGATCGGTCACGGCACCCAAGATGGCTCCAAGAGGGCCTCCGATGCTCCAAGACGGCCTCCAAGATGGCTCAAGATAGCCAGCGATGGTTCAAGATAGCTTCCAGCATACCTCCAAGAGGCACGACGAGGGCCACCAGACGGTACCAAGTGCTCTCGGAGCCCTCTCAAGACCCCCCCAAGAGGCCCAAATCCGTCAAACACCTCAGGAAAGCCACTGATTTGCTACTTCTCGCCTTGTCGCTTCCGGTGAACCTTAGAGGCCTCAAAATGGCTCCAAGCAAGCCCCAAAAAGACCCAAGAGGGGCCCAAGAGCGCCCCCCAGACGGCCCCAAAAGCGCCCACGAGCGCCCCAAGAAGGGCCCAAGAGGGTCCCAATACGCGATTTTGACGGCCCCACAGAAGGGAAGCAAATCGAGGACGCCCCCCCCCTTTTGATCGACGGCTATCAAGATTGCCCAGAGAGGCCCTCCAGGGCTCGCAGGGACCCCCAAAAGGGCTCCAAGAGGGCCCCAAGAGGGCTTCAAGACCCCGCAAAAGAGCCCCAAGAGGACCCCAACATCCTCCAAAACAGTTCCTGTGGGGCTGCAAGAGGCAATTTTGAGGGCCCTGTCCTCGTCCTCATTGTCCTCCTCCTCCTCCTCCTCCTTCTCGTCCTCGTCCTTGCCCTCATCGTCTTCCTTTGCCTGTTCCTACTCTTCGTCGTCGTCGTCGTCATAGTCGAGGTCGAGGTCGAGGTCGTGGTCGTGGTCGTGGTCGTCGTGGTCGTGGTCGTCGTCGTCCTCGTCGTCCTCCTCCTCCTCCTCCTCCTCCTCCTCCTCCTCCTTCTCCTCCTTTCTTCGACCCCCATGCGGGTCCCATGGATGGCCAGAAGAAACCTTCCAACGCCACCCCCGTGCTTCCAGAAATCTCTCTGTTTGTGTCTCTTCGTCCCTGTTCCCGTCAACTCTAATGGGCACGGTTTCCGCATGGGCTGGTGTAGATAATTTTTGGTTAGCAGCCGCAGGCGAGAGCGCCAGCGGCGAGTAAGGTCCGAGCGGGCCGCGCGGGGGCCTAATTATCTAGCGCGGAGCAGAGCAGGACCTACCGCCGGGGGAAGCCTCAGCGCCGGGGCGGCAAGAGGGGCCGGGGGCGGGGGCTGCAAGCTGCAGGGGCTGCCAGGGAGCTGCAAGCGTGCGACAACCGGGGGGCGACTGGTGTAGATACTTGTTTTGGCTCGCGGCTCCAAGGCGGATGACAGGGAGCAAAGACAGCGTCCGGGGCGCGTGACGATGTACATTGGCCACCGAGGCACATGCACGTGCAAGGGACAAAATGACCCACATTCAAGCGCAAGCTGCGTTGGCAGGGATCGATCCAGACATCCCAACAGGTGGGGACGCAAGCGCGGCGACCGGCGGTGGAACGGAGGGGAGAACTCGCCCTTTCGGCGCCGAACTCCAGCCGAACCACATTCGGTGAGGCCAGGAGGCGGGGGGGGAGAAGAGAGCGAAAGCGAGCGACTACCACAGGCTCACTGCGGCACCCCGCGTCAGCACTGGGGCGGCGAACGAGGCCTGTCTCGTCAAGGCTCACTGTGTCTGAAGTGTGGCAGATCCGCGACAACAACGCAAAGCGGAAGGAAACCACTGGGGTGCGTTCGCGAGGCTAGGCCACCTCCAGCTATTGCCAGTGCGTGCACATCGTATCCGACTCGCGCAGTTCGGGGGCGCAACGATGCAAAGTACTGGCGTGAGCTGATTGCAGGCTGCACAGCCGGGGGGAACGACCACGAACTGCAGAAGGCTGAGCCATTCAAAGCAAGGCCGCTCCCTGACGAAGCCAAACGACGGGTCACCGAATGTATGGCTGACGGCCGCGCCCGTTGCACCTCCAGCCGATAGCCAGTGTGAGCACATCGTCTCCGACTCATGCAGTTCGGGGGTACAACGATGCAATGTCTGACGAGGGTTGGTGGCTGGGGCGCGCTCACAAGGCTGAGCCACCTTCAGCCGAAGCCAGCGCTTGCACACCGTAACCGACTCTCGCAGTTCGGGGGCAAAACGATGTACAGAACTGACGGGGGCTGTGCAGACTGCTCTGCGGGGGGAGCGACCACAAACTGCAGAAGGCTGAACCACTCAGAGCAGGGCCACTCCCAGCACGAGGCCAGACACCGGGTGTCACTGAGTGTATGGCTGACGGCACCGCCCGACCTACGCTTCCTGCCGGTAGCCAATGCGTGCGCATCGTCTCCGACTCATGCTGGCGGGGGCGCAGCGATGCAATGTACCGACGAGGGCTGGTGGCCAGGGCTGCGCTGAAGAGGCGACCACCGGCTGCAAAGGCTGAACGATTCACTGCAGGGTCGCACTCTTCCAAAGGTGTGGCTGATCTGAGCGCCAACCGGTAGAGAAGACCACTGGTCTGCGCTCGTCACGCTGAGCCACCTCCAGCCGGGAGCCCGTGTATGCACATCGTACCCGACTCACGCAGTTCGGGGGCACAACGATGCGAGTACTGACGAGGGCAGGTGGCTGGGGCTGCTTTATGGCTGCGCCAGGAAGTGCGACACGAACTTGGACCGCGGAAGGCTGAACCACTCGATGCGGGCCCGCTGACATGACGAAGCCACTCACCATGTGTATGGAGGACAGCCACAGCCACTCCCCACCTCCTCGCCGCCTGCGCAGCAGCCAGATGTCACCGCTGCCAGGGCATACAGGTGGCTGTCAGCTGTCGAGCTGCAGGTTGCACTGGTCGCTGGCAGCGTGCTGTCAAACCACTGCTTCCTTGTAGTACAAAGGTGGTTGGGTCGGCGACGGGGACCGAAACATCCTGGGCAGGTTCCAGGGCGGGCGCTCATCACAGACCGAAGAAAATGGTGGGGGGCGCAGCCGAAAGCCGCAGTCATTGTGAATGGAGGACGAGGAGGAAGAGGAGGAGAAGGAGGAAGAGACTGCTGATCTGCTGGGCTGTGCCGGTCTCAGGCTGCTCGCTGACGTGCCTGGGCGACCTCTGAGGAGCCACTGTCTGTCCTCGGCGTCTGATGCAAACACCGCCAACGGGGGGGGGCGCAGCCGAAAGCCGCAGAGACGTGGCAATTAAATTGACGAGAAGTGGGGGCGCAGCCGAAAGCCGCAGATCACGGAAAACAATACACAGAGCGTCCATGTACAGAACTTCGTGACCACATAGGGGTGGGGCTGAGCACGGGCGGTGCAGTGGGTGATGTCGTCCACCAACCGCAGTCGTACACTGAGAAGAGAAGTTGGGGCGCAGCCGAAAGCCGCAGATCACGGATATCAATACACAGAGCATCCATGTAGAGAACTGGTGTAGATACGCGAGGCGTGAAGAATCATGACGCCACGATCTCAAGGTTGGTGCTGGCAGAACGTTGACCCGGGCGAAAAGCCAGCTCCAGGGAAGTGGCGGACAGCTCTGGGAGCCACGCGTTGAAACATCCACCGACCCTTCGGCGTGTGTGAGACGCTTTTCCGTTTGAGCCGTCGTCGTCATCGCCGTCATCGTCGTCGTCGTCGTCAAGGCCTTCGCAAGCACGAGCAGGTGTTCCCAGACCCCAGGCGCCGCTAAGACAGAGGAAAAGCACAGCGCGCGCTGCCTCGCCAATTCGGCGCCTGGGAGGCGGCCGCCTGGGAGAGGGGGCCCAGAGGGCCATCCTGGAGCGGCACCCTGGCGCGGCACCGAGCCCCAAGGCGAGCTCCGCGGGGCGACCTCGTGGAGCCATCGCTACGGCGAGGTCTGGGCCTCACCACTCGCCGTTCGCAAGGCCGCCCGACCCCTTGACCGGCTGCGCGGCCACTCTGCGCGAAGGCCGCCTGGCGCAGACAAGCGCCACTCGGGCTCGTCGCGAATCCACGGGGCCCGGGAGGCGGAAGCGCCGAAAGGCAAAGTCAGGTCAGCACCGAATCGGGAGTCGGATCGGATCGCAATGCGCATCGAATCGGGCCGCACCTGCACGAGGTCGGACTCGAGTCGGATCAGCGGCGCCAGGTCGAACGAGCCACAGCGCCGTGCGAGCATCGGGCCGCATCGGACCCTCGAAAGATCGGAGGCGAATCGGATCGGGCAGGCCAGTGTCGCCGCAACCGACGGGTGTATCCAAATCCACCGCCTGCTGACGTGCCCGAGGATCGATCCCCCGGATGGATAATCCCACCAGCCCTTTGGGCGACAGGTGGTCCAAAAGGAGGGTCTCCCTCCTCGTCCACAACCCCTATTCCCTTCGGGGAGGGGAACTCTCCCCCTCCCCTCCCTGAGGTTTCTTGGGAGGGAGTCGCGATGTGTCGGAGGCTCCTTTTGCGGCCCCTGGGAGGTCCGATGTTTGCCACACACCCCGAGGATCGTGGCCCCCGAGGGGGGGACGCAAATCTAGTACCCTCCCTCTTTTGACCGACCGCCTCCAAGATGGCCCCAAGAGACCCTCCAGGGTTCCCAGAAGGCTCCCAAGAGGGCCCAAAGACCGCCTCAAGAAGCCCCAAGCCCCAAGAGGCTTCCAAAAGGCACCCGAGAGGCCCCCAAGAGGCCCCCGAGCAGCCTCAGAGAGTCCAAGATGACCTCCGAGATGGCTCAAGATAGCCCAAGCTTGCTCAAGATGGCTCCCAAGATGTTCCAAGAGGCCCCAAGACCGCTCCAAGACGGCTCAAGATGGCCACGGAGCCTCCCCAGGAGGCCGCCAAGAAGCCAAAATCCTTTGACTATGCGGCTATGCGTTTCTCTTCCTCTCTCCCCCCGTCAGCTCTCATGGGCATCGTCTCTGGATGGGCTGGTGAGGATACGCGAAGCGTCAAGAGTTAGCACCGCGTCTGGGTCGCCGGCTTCCTTCGACGCCGACGCCCCCGACGACGACGATGCCGACGCTGGCGAGGGGGTCGGACAGAGGAAGAGACCCTTGCATTTACATGAACTTTCGGAGGCCCGCGCGGATTTCTTGGATCGGCTCTGGACCCTCTCCCTGGCGCCCAGGGGCGGCACCAGAGGTGCCGCCAGTGATGCCTCAGCGCCGACCCAGGAAATCCGCGCGGGCCTCCGGACGTTTATGTCTGCGGCGAGGGCATTGGATAAGGAACCATTGGATGCGGAATCCAGGGCCGCAAAAGCCAGAAGAGCACCAATGGAGGCCTGGCCATGGATATCACCGCCGCCGTCGTCTGATAAAGAACCCTCCAGGGTCTCAAGCTTCCCCGGCGCATTCTTTAACGCACGCCCCCCCCCCTTACCAGGAGGGAAACGAGGGAAACAGGTCCTAGACCCTGGGGCCTTCCCCCAGGACCAATTCTTCGTCCTGAGTCGGTTTCTGACAGTCCGCCCTGGGGCCCGTGGAGGGCCCGGGAAGCCCAAATCAGCGAAACTTGGACCTGCTTCCCTCGGGACCCGTTTCCCGCACGGCGCATGCCGTTTTCTCTTCGTCGGTCGCCGGTGTCCCTCGACGACGCGGCACGTGACGGCGACGGGGCCGGCGGCGTGCGAGGGGGGCCGAGGCGGGGCTCTCCCGGTGCCGCTCTGCGACTGCACGATCACGTCGCGGCCCTTGAGGATGGGGAGGACGGCGCGCTGCTGCACCGCGGAGGGCCTCTCAAGGGGAGAGGGGGAGGGGGCGGGGAGAAGGGAGGGAGGGAGGAAGTACGGGAGGAGCAGGCGGAGGGGGAGAGGGAGGGGTGGGGGGGAAGAGGAGGGGAGACGAGCGTGCCAGCTGAGTCAGGTCCCGCTTCGCGAACCCGCCTCCAGTTGAGAGCACATGCGGACCGACCGCAGTGCTGCCAAAGCAGCCGACTTCAACTGCTGTCGAGGTATGGGACAGACACAAAGATAGACGGACAGGCAGGCACTCCAGCGCTTGGGCACCACCCAGGGTGCAGCGGGTGCCGCGCCGAGGCCCTGGAAAGATCTGCTATTCGCGCAGCGTGCTCACATTTGGTATGACACACACGCTGAGCCTGTATATAATTCCAAGGATCCGTTCATGCAATACTGAGGATACCTGTGACACTCGTGACTTTGCGTCCCCGATTGTCCTCGGCATGTTTTCTAGTGTCATCCATCCATCTGGTTTCAGGTCTCCCCGCCCTGCGTCGCTTATCATACGCTAGGTCATGCTGTGGAGTCAATTGAACAATCTGCCGCATCCATTATTACTCTCTGGTGGCACTTAGCTTCCATACCCATTGCCATCTTTGCCGCACTGCCGATGCCCAAGCATTGGTTTGTAGTGTAGCGACCTGCCTCGGCCGTGTGGGTGGCCCGCTTGATCCAATCTACCCATGGCTCCAAGTGATCAGCGGCACTCTCATCTTCGTCATCCTCATGAACCCTCGGCGTAGGGTCTGGTGGTATTGTGCACGTCGCATCCATCTTCGTCGTCCTCGTCGGAACTCCGATGGGTGCCGTCATGCTCAGCGTTGGTCTGAAATTAGTGTGCTTGCTGTGATGTTTCGCTAGCGATCTATGCGGCGGTGCGCCTAGTCACACTCATGCGAAATATTTGTCGTTGCGTTCGCCAGAATCGGTTTGCTATGTCGGGGTCCTGCCTTCAGGGTCAGCGGCAACGGCCGTAAGGCCTTCCCAATATCACCTGCGAGGCGAAGGTTGGTGGGCCGGTCATCTGTTTGTAGTTGGAGCTTGAACCCGTATTTCTTGGATGCCCATGTGTGCTTAGCTCGCCTCATGAAGTTCTCCGACACGCCGTTTAAGAGAAGTGGACTGGCGGGGTCTCCTTGCTTTTGAATGGTCTGCTTGCGCGATCTGTGTGAACTGAACCCGTCTGGACCTGCTACAGTTTTGTCGGCAGGAGGCTGTACTGTGCGGGCGTGTCCTGCTGTGCGAGTGAATCCCATATGATCGCGTGCGTCATGCTGCCGAATGCCTTCTGATAGTCCACTGCGGCTCGGCGAAAACCCTCTGCCATTGTACGCAATGGACAACTCTTCAACGATCTCGACGGACGGAGATGGGACGACCCACTGGGCGAGGAGACAGATTGGGGCGATGCCGCAGACGAGAACATAAGAGGCAGCCCAAATGAAGCTGTTTACCAGTCTGGAACATATCCCTATCCCTAAGCTGGGCATCGCCTCATCACAATGCCACTCTTAGGGATTCCCTTAGTTTTTCAGGGCGCATCCCTAAGATTGTCATCGCCTTTTGGCGTGTCAATCTTAGGGATAGGGATAAGTTCGAGGCTGGTGAGCTGTGGGCAGGAGAGGTCATGGCATTGCTAGCCAGGGTTCAGGAGGACCGAGCAAGAAGGCATGGCCAGTATCGTGCCTCGTTCGCAACAAGCAAAGCCAGGCGGCTTGCGCGGCCAGTCCGTCAGTCAGCTGGCTATGCAATACGACCCAAGGATACAAAACAGAAGGTAGCACGAGAGGAGAAAACAAAGAGGAAATGCCAGGCGGAAGCACAGGTGGCAAGGCCACTGAGGGAACCCTCTGGCGTGCCAGAAAGAGCGCAGCGACTACCTGACATAAAGGCAAAACCAAAGAGGTCAGTCAGAACTGTCATCACCAGCAACCCCGACTGGTGGGACAAGTGGCATAGAACCCTCTTCGTCATGCAACGCATTCGAGACCTCACGAAGCTGCTGCCTCTCTTTGTCGACGTGAGGGACGGCAGCAAGCGGAGCATCATCATCTAAAAGTTCAGGCAGCATAAGCTCGACGGCGACATCATCGAGCTTGGGGTGCAAGCCACGCTTGACCCTCTCAAACCCAACGATATCCTTCCTGCCCGTGCGCTTGGGATCGCACTGGTGCCGCAGCCGCCGATCTTCCCAAGCCAAGTATAAGCCTTGCAACAGAGCCAGATCAGCAGCTGCGGGCGTCTGAGCAATGCAACGCCAAAAAGCGATGGCCACGAGCAGACACCAGCGTGACAGTAGGGGGAGGATCCCCAGCGCCACCAGCAGTAGGCGGCTCAACTTCACAGGAGACTCCCTGCAATGGGCAGTCGCTACCAGACCGCTCAACTCGGAGGCAGCACTGGCCTCGCCACACCCCTTCTGTACCGTTGCCGCACATGATAGCATCGGTGGTGGAGGTGGAAGCTCCCTCTCAGCCTCCGAGAGATCCGGCTTCGGCCACAAAGGCAGGACCGACGCGGCGGCAAGGCAGACCACCTAGCCAGCCCCTTCCTAACCGTGCGCAGCCCGAAGATGCGCTGTCGGCGGCCGTGTGGGGTGAGGATGAGATGGGATGTGCACCCGCCGCCAGCGAGAGTGCGGCGAGTGGGCCAATCCCAGGAAAGGGGGAACACATGGGAAGATCAGTTGAAGAGCTCCCCATGGTGCAGCCGACATCTCGGCCCGTCGATGGGGCCGCCACTGCACGGGTCTCCGCTCGACGAGGGCGGACTTCGAGCAACAGCGGCGGACCATCGCGACGGCCCTTCTGAACTAGCGATCCCGCTGCAACGTGGGCAGCGTTTCAGGGTCGGGGTGCTGCTCTCGTCGCTCAGAGTGGCTCTCTCGCCACAGCACGGGCCACACTTCCAGATCCGAACCCTTCCCCATCGTTGTCGCCCCCCTGGTATTCCTCCTGCCCCTCCCGCCCCTGCCCCTCCAGCTCCTGCTGCTGCTGTGCGTCCTTCCCGTCCCCCTACCTCATCCCATGGGGCCACGAAGCGCGGGGGGAGTGTGGGGGATGCATGTGGACGCCGCCACTGATGCCTTAGGAGGAGCCCCCAGATGGGGCCACGGAACGCTGCACTGCGTGGGGTGGGTGGGGGGGGGGTGCGCACGTGGACACCGCCACTGAGGCCTTAGGTAGGGCTCCCTTTGGGGCCACGAAGCGCTGTGCTGGGTGGGGGAGATGCATGTGGACATCGCCGCCGGGACCTTAGGTGGAGTTCCCTATGGGGCCACGGAACGTTGCGCTGGGTGGGGAGACGCATTTGGACACCGCCACTGGTGGCATCGTTGAGGTTCTCCATGGGGCCACGAAGCGCTGTGCTAGGTGGGGGAGACGCATGCCGACACCGCCACTGAGAAGGGGAGACGCATGTGGACACCATCACTGTTGCCTTAGGAGGAGCTCCCTATGAGGCCGCGAAACGCTACGCTGGGTGTGGTGTGTGGGGGGGGGACACACGTGGACACCGCCACTAGAGCCTCAGGTGGGGCTCCTGATAGGGCCACCAAAACGCTGCGCTGGGTGGGGGAGACGCATGTGGACACCGCCAATGGAGCCTTAGGTGGGGCTCTCTATGGGGCCACGGAACACTGTGCTGGGTGGTGGGGGCAGATGTGGACGCCGCCACTGGGGCCTCAGGTGGAGCTTCCGATGAGGCCACGAAACGCTGTGATAGGTGGGGGGAGATGTATGCGGACACCGCCACATCGTTTTCTTCTTGCTACAACCTGCGAGTCCACCAACTCCTCCACAAATGCACACAGCATCTTTCTTCCGATTCCACTTGACACGACGGGGCCTGTATTGGAGTTCCAGGTCCGCTATGACACGCGTCGGCGGATAGAGAAAGACTCAGCGCACTGGGAATGGATTGGAGTGAAGGGTAGGATGTCAGACATGGCGCGATGCTCCTCTCTCCCCCGCAATCGGCCTCAGAGTCGCGTGCCCCCTCCGCGCAATTTGTTTACACGCTGGATTGGTCTGAGTTGGCTTCTTGTGCGCCATTTTATTCCGAACGACCTCGGTCCTTCCAAAATAGTGTTCCTGCTGCAGCTTGGGCCTCCTTTTAGGATGGGGGCTTCCCTTCCGTCGTTCAAAATTGCGGTCTCGCCACAACGCGGGCAACTTTTCTGGATCCGAGTCCTTCCTCATCGTTGTCGCCCCCCTCTTCCCCTCCCCCGCCTTCCTCCAACTCCCCCCGCTTCTTCAACTCCAGCTGCTGCCTTCATCATCCTCCTGGTGTTCCTCCTGCTCATCCTCCGGCTCATCCGCCCCCTCCTTCTCCGTTGTACGCAGTCCCCTTCTTCCGATTGCAGGTGGTGATGCATGAATTGTCAAGCTGTCGTCAGGATCGGCTGCATCCGCACAGACCCTACAGTGGGCTTGTCGTGCAGACGTTGTCGTTTGCACAGGGGCAATTGTCTGATGTGGTGGAGGCTCGGGCCCACCAGTAGGACGACGAACGCTTGCATAGTCTGGGCAACAGCGCAGCATACGCTGCTGTGAAGGAAGGTGCCCATTTGCACCCCAGGTACTCGGACGCAGAGGTACAAACCTCAGATGTCATTCTGAAAGTCGCCAAAAGAGCCACCACCACTGCTGCGAATTAAACGGAAAGATGGCCTCGCACGGATCGCGAGTGGATCCAGCGTGTCGAGCACCCCATCCCGGAGCAGAAGGAAGCGAGGCCACTGCACTCTTGAAACTGGGTTGGCAAAGTTTGGCAGTGCAGTGTGTGATTGAGTACTCACATGCTGCTCAGTGCCCTCCTGCTACGTATTGTTATAACAATCCGCGTGGTCACCCAAGGCGTTTGCGAGAGCTCGGTCGCAAGTGGATTGTGGCCGACTGCAACAACGGCAGCTTCGTGCGCTTCTGTCAGCCCTGTTTACCTTATACCTCGGAAGGACAGCTAAGGGGCTTGGGACACCCATGCCCACACTGGCCTCAAGCCAGAGCCTCGGAACCAGGTCAGAACAACAAGTCTGTCTGCGGGTAATGTTCGGCGAAAGGGGGTTTAACCCAAGCTCTGCAAAGACCTCCATCCCACGAGGCCAGGGGTGACGTTTGAGCTAAACGCTACACGGGGTTTGCCGCCTTTGAGGTGGCTTTGCAGCTGCGGATGTCAAAGGAGTCCCCTCTTCCACTTGCACATAATACGATGCGGTCTTTAGTGGAGTTCCAGATGAATAGGATGTCAGATATGGCGCGAGCGCACCCATGCTGTCCTCTTGCGAATCGCCCTCCTCCTCCTCGCCCCTCGCCTCTCGCCCTCTCTGGCGCCCCGGCGGGCCTCTCGAAACCGTACGCATAGACGCCCCGCAGCAGGTCCTCCTTCAGGCCAAGGGCGTCGAAGGTGGGCAACACCTCGGGGATCCCCGCCGCTGCCACCGCTGCGGCCGCTGCCGCCACCGCCAGAGGAGGAGGAGGAGGAAGAAGGAGGAGGAGGAGGAGAAGGAAAAGGAGGAGGAGGAGGAGGAGGCCCCTGGGTTCGGGGGGACCGCGGCACCCTCGTTCGTTTCCCTCGTTTTTTTCTGCAAATATTCATGGCCGATGATGCAGTTTGGCCTCATTCACTTTCTTGACCATCTCGCCGAATCATTTGCTGGCCGATCTCACCCATCTGTTTGCGCAAGGACTTCTGGCGCTCATGGGCGCTAGCGATGCCGGACTCCCGAATATTAGATTCATGCCCCTGCAACTGCAAAAGGTCATCCTCGTTCACTTCCGAAGATGGGAGGTTATCAACAGCAACTTCACGAATGCATATCTTCTGTGGTACAAGTGGTGGACCATCTGTCCTGTTGGCTTCAAATGTCGGGTGAACGCAATTTGCTTATAGTAGGTGTCGGCATCACGAAATTCGGTACGCAAGCTAACAGCCAAGCTCTGCCTGTCTCTAACCATTTTTCCACCTTTTCCGATTCAGCAAGTTCACGATCGAGACGCGTCGCCCAAGCCGCATCCAGCCCATCCAGTGGGTTCGGAAGAGACTCGCTCGCCGAAATGGCCCGCTGTCTCAGCGAAACTTCTTGAAGTGCAGGACAGCAGGACACAATCGGCACCTGCTTCGCTGCTCGTTCCAGATAGCGGCTGCGGAGGAAGGAGGAGACGGCGGCGCAGGAACGAGGGGAGGCAGAGAACACCAGGCGGCGACAATGGAGGCACCCGACGGGGAGGTCAGGGGCGCCTCGTCGTACCAGCCGGACCGTTCCGAGACACTCCGGGCCCGGAGCGCGGGAGAGCTCCCCGGGAGGGGGCTTCCGGCCCTGACTGGGCGCGGGGCGCCTCCATCGCGGCAGCTGTCTGCCGCGATTCGCTCCCCTCTCCTCCTGTTCTTCGTTCTCGCTCGCCACGAGCTTACCAATCTATAGCGCCAGTGGTATGATATGAGCCGGCGGATTCCGCGCAGCGATTGCACGGGGAACGAACACAAGCTTGTCTGGCAATTTCTCACCCCGACTACGAGCAAGTTTCGAACAAGACCTAAAGAACGACCCGGAAAGCCAAAGCCGCTCCGAACCCGAAGTAGTCCTCATTTCAACGAGCGTCGGCCACGAAGAAATTGCCCGACCCAGGTCTACGAAACGGCCAGAAATCATAACCCCTCCTGGTGACTTGCGATCCCCCTTGTTTCAGCGCCTTGGCCGTGCCAGTCTCTGCGGGGGCAGCGAGCGTTCACGGGCAATGTGCTCCACTGCGCCCACCAACCATGATCCCAAGACAAGCAGGAGCAGAAAAGACATCGCGCCCCGACCTCGACATCCTCCGACGTCTCGAACACAAGGCCCTCGTCGTTGGGCGCTTTCGCCATCGCGAGCAGATGCCGCTATGCTGCAGAAGCGCGCGCGGCTTCCCCTTGATAGACCAAAGAAGAAAAAGAAAGGGCGGAAGAAGAACAGCATCACACACCGGGGAGCAAACAAAATCCGCCGGCCCCCTTGTGGGGCCACCAGGCTGCGAGGCGCGTGATTCGCAGTTTCCTGTACCAGTTGTAGTTTGTAGTTTCCAGTGTTGCAGTTCTGCTTCTTGCTGGTTACTGTAACTAGTTGACTTCTTGCTGGTTATTGTAACTAGTTGATTGACCGCGCGAGGGGGGGGGAGGCCCAAACGGGATTTTTAGCACCCCCTGGGCGCGTTGTCTGAATTGCTGGGGGGGCTCGAAATCGACACCCCTCACGCAGATCCGCGGGGTCAGGGTCCAAAAACACAGGGGATTTGCCACATTTCTGAAATTCGGTGCCACCCCTCACGCAGATCCGCGGGGTCAGGGTCCAAAAACACAGGGGATTTGCCACATTTCTGAAATTCGGTGCCACCCCTCACGCAGATCCGCGGGGTCAGGGTCCAAAAACACATGGGATTTGCCACATTTCTGAAATTCGGTGCCACCCCTCACGCAGATCCGCGGGGTCAGGGTCCAAAAACACAGGGGATTTGCCACATTTCTGAAATTCGAACCCATCACGCACATCCATCGCAAGGCGTGGTAACCCAAACTGCGAGAACTCCCTCGGCCCTTTCATCGCAAGGTGTGGTAACCAAGCCCTTAAACCATACACGTCTTACCAATCGCCAGGTGTGGTAACCCCTCTTGTGATCAGTTGGTTTTGCTGATTGCGACTCGGCTTCGCATGAAGTTTCGATACTGCTTCACGACAGCGCCAAGGCCTCATGACTTAGCTCTTCCATGGCCCATTCTCCGAGAGAGGGGGCCGGCGGCAGGGGGCGAAGCCCTTACGGATACCAATGACACCCCGCCGTGGGCGTGTTACTGTTACTGTTGTCGAAACACCCAGCCTCGGAAACTGAACGTGACGATGTACCCAACCCTGGCGCAACGCAAGGGGGTGATAACGTGGCAATGGGTATGTGTCCTGCGAGCGTTACTTGGGGGACTCGCGAGCTGCGCGGCTCGCAAGACATCGACCGATGGAACATATCATAATGGAGATGCACAGTTACTCCCCTGGCCCGAAATGAACGAGGAACAAATAGTAAGAGGAGAAGGCGGACGAGCATCTGGAACAATCAGTGGGGCAACAGCAAGAGGATGTGGCAACAAAGAGGACATAAGTGATGACGAGAGGAAGGCAAAGTAATAACATATCTTATGTTTCGAAGCGCGCCACCAATCAGCTACACACAAAGCCTTGCTGTAATCATACAAACAAAGGGTCGCACAGCCCACCCCCTCCCACATCATCCTCCGTTAATAGTTCGGGATCCTGTAGGTTGCAGAATACAGTAATCCTGAGGGTTCGGGAAGGTCCCCAAAGAGTTCTTCTGGATTATTCAAGGAATCCTGGGTATGCTTGATGGACTCGTGCTGGCTCCAGAAGGATTCCTGAAGATCCCTGTCTTACTCATGCTGGATGTTTTGGGATTCCGAATGGCTGCGTAAGGCTCCCAAGGTTTCGTGTGGATCTCACGGGTGTCCTCAAGACCCCAGCGGACCCTTAAGGCTTCCCACGTGGAGCTCGGTGAGGTTGGTTTCTTCGGGCCTTCCTCACAAACCTCTGTCCCGCCACCTGGACGAACCAGCGCGGTTCGCCTTCCGTCACCACTCATTATATTGAGTTTTGCTCGGCGGCCCTGAAGGACCCCATAGTCCTAAGAATATCGCCTCCCCCGCTCCAGCAACGATATTTAATTTGGAACCAATATTCCGAAAGTCTTCGGGACTGAAGGGTCGGGAGGATTTAAAACGGCGGGGGTGATTCATTTCTCTACATATGAGGAGTCCTGGATTCTGTTTAGAGCAATGTTGAAGCGCTCGCTGGGTTAACTGATTGCGTGAACGCTACAAATTAACTACTCATAAAACACCGGATCCCTTCGGGCGGCAAGCATTCGAGCGAGCGGCATGACATTCCGCACTGTAACACAATATGATACGGTGTATTGTGACGACGGTTTGTTTCCTATTGCGCACGCGCGCTCTACAACAGTTAAAAAAGAATTGCCAGCTTCGCGTGGAAAGCCGAATGGTAAAAAACCAAATGCTTCAATCGTGTTCTAAAGACCCCAGCATGCATTTATATGTTGTGGCGCAGAACGCGTTTTTTTATCGCGCGCGTTCCCCCGTGCCCAGTACGACAACTAACAGGAAATTGCCGCCGTATGTTTGAAGCTCAACGGTGGCAACCACTCGCCCCACTCGTACTCTGCAGCCCCAGCATGGAACCATGCATTGTGGCGCAATGCGCCTTCAATATTGCCCGCGGGCGTTATTCAAATTACCGTGTGACGTACCCAACCCATTTGCATCAAGTGACAAACGGAGTTGGCCCAAGCTTGCCCGGACAATGACAGCGCAGGCGCCGTTATGTGTTGTGCAAGCTATACGGGATGCGCTCACGTGGCACGATTCACACGACAACACCAGAAGGACGAGGAGCGAAGGTCTTGAGGAAAACATGGGGGCGGGAACGAAGGGCAGGAGAAGGACGCGTGGGGGGCCGACCCGTCAGCGCGGCAGCAGCACAGGGAAGGCTGCAGAGGGCAAAGGACGACGTACGCTAAATATGCAGCGCTGCCTGCGCCATATCGCCGCGGAGCTCGGCAACGTTATCCAACAAGCTTAGTGCAAAAAGCGAACGAAGCCTAGCTCGCCCGCGAGCTTCCCTGCTTCCTTCCTGCATACTTCAGTGCGGGAGCTGAACGCTCGAAGGCGCGCCGCCAAGTTTGCGGGCGGCCCGCGGCAGCGCCCCGCTGGACCCCCCAGCAGCCCCCGAACGTGGTAAAAGTTTAGCAGATCGCAGCCCCCCAGGGATGGCGAGGTCTAATCTGAATATGGGTGGTGTCCCACTTTGCTGAACCCCCAGCTGCCTTGAAAAATGGCTCCCGTTTCTCATGTCGCAGCCCCCAAGGCATGGCGAGGTCTATTTTGAATATGGGAAAGACGTCACTCCGCTGCACTCCCCAACAACCCTCGAAAGAGGCGACAGATTCGCATATCGCAGCCCCCCAACGATGGCGAGGTCTAAGCTGAGTCTGGGTAAGACGTCACCCCGCTGAACCCACCACAGCCCTCAAACCTGACGGAAGTTTTGCAGATCGCAGCATCCCAGGGATGGCGAAGTCTACTCTAAATCGTGGTGGTGCCTCGCCCCGCTGAACCCCCAAGCATTCCTCGAAAGTGGCGACACTCTCCCATATCGGAGCATCTTAAGGATGGCGAGGTCTAAGCTGAGCCTGGGTGGTGCCCCGCTCCGCTGAACCCCCCAGCAGGCCTCGAGAGTGGCGGCAGTTTGGCAGATCGCAGCCTCCCCCCCCCGGGATGGCGAGGTTTCATCTGAGCCTGTGTAAGACGTCACTCCGCTGGACCCCCAGCAGCCATCGAACGTGGCGACAGATTCGCAGATCGCAGCCCTCCAAGGATGGCAAGGTCTCAACTGAGTCAGGGTAAGACGTCACTCCGCTGGACCCCCAAGCAGCCCTCGAAAGTGGCACCAGTGTCGCAGATCGCAACGCCCCAACGATGGCGATGTATCATGTGGATCTGGCTAAGACGTCACCCCGCTGGACCCCCCAGCAGCCCTCGAACGTGGCGGAAGTTTCGCAGATCGCAGCCCAGGGATGACGAGGTCTCATCTAAGTCGGGGTAATACGTTTCTCCTCTGGACCCCCCGGCAGCCCTCGAAAGTGGCGACAGTTTGGCAGATCGAAGCCCCCCAAGGATGGCGAGGTCAATTTTGAATATGGGTAGGACGTCACCCTGCTGGACCCCCCAGCAGCCCTCGAAAGTGGCGGCAGAATCGCAGCCCGCAGCCCCACAGGGATGGCGAGGTTAAATTTGAACCTGGGTACGACGCCACTCCGCTGGACCTCCCGACAGCCATCGAACATGGCTACTCTTCCTCAGATCGCAGCCCCCTAGCGATGGCGAGGTCAATTTTGACTATGGGAAAGGCGTCACTCCGTTGGACCCCCAAACAACGCTCGAAAGTGGCGGCAGACTCGCAGATCGCAGCCCCCCAGGGATGGCGAGGTCGAATTTGAATCTGGGAAAGGCGTCACCCCGCTGGGAACCCCAGGAGCACTCGAAAGTGGAGGCAATCTAGCAGATCGCAAGCCCCCCTGAGATGGCGAGGCCGAATTTGAGTCTGGGTAAGACAGCACTCCGCTAGACTAGACCCCCCAGCAGCCCCCGAACGTGGCGACAGGTTGGCAGATCGCAGCCCCCCTGAAGTGGCGAGGTCGAGTTTGAATCTGGGTAAGACGTCACTCCGCTGGACCCCCCATCAGCCCTCGACTCGAAAGTGGCGACAGTTTCGCAGATCGCAGCCGCCCAGTGATGGTCAATTAGGAGGCCAGCTGGCACGCAGGAAGGAGCAAGGTGAGAGGCAGGAGAGAAGGGGAGAGAGGGCTGGAAGGAAGATGTCCGACCGCACTGCTTGATTCAAAGCGAGTGCCGGACGCAAGAGGATGGGGAGAAAACGGAAACGATGGCAATCTTAATCCGAAAACTGAAGAGCTGTCGGACCACCAGAGTGCACCTCTACATGACGTTCGTTGCGGCCCTCTCCTCCGAAGACGCGGGCGGCAAGAACAAGCGCATTCTCACGGACCACAGCATGTACATCGACAATGGGTCGGCACATCAACTGCTGGTGTAGGCCAAGCACAACGATGTCAGCACGTGCTACGAAAGCAAGCAAGCGAAAGTCACCATCTATATCGAGCCAGGTCCATGAATAGGTACGGAGACGGAGGAAACTGCAGTGGAGAACCATCAGCAGGCGGGGATCAAACAAACCATCCATCGCGCGCTGTAACAGGTCGGAGCCATTGTGAAGGAGGGGATGGCACCCGCGGGAGTGCTGGAGGATGAACTGACAGCATGGTTGGCTAGCCTACGGCGAGAAAGCAAAGACCGAACATAACGATGTTTCAACATCAAATTGCGCTAGAACGGAAAACGCAAATAAACGCAACGTTCGAAATCAACGTTTTCAACGAAACGGATGCCAAACAAAACGACACGTGAAACGAGGCGATGAAGACAACAACGAACAACGAAACAACACGACCACTAAACACGGAATGAACGACAAAACAAAGGCCCAGACCAAAGGAAACGGCCGAGAAGGCCCTCGACCACGCATCGGAGGGCCAGTGGGGGGGAGGGCTGCCGGGGCCCCGCTCCTCCCCCAGTGGAAATGCCGACCGATCGGGCAACGGCGGGGCGCCTTCACATGAAGATTTGTCACATCCGTATTCTTCCGCCAGCCTTCCGCCATACGAAGGGATGGCAACGTGATTGGCTTCGGGAGTCAAGGGGGATTCCGAATTCCCTCGTGTGTTTCTGCCCGACCTTGCTCCCCGAGGCCGCTCTTCTTCTTCTTCTTCTTCTTCTTCTTAGTATTAATCCTCTTCGTCTTCTTATTATTCGGATTATTCGGATTTTTCTTCTTCGTATTATTATCAAAATTGTTGTTGTTCCTCTTCCTCCTCCTCCTCGATCCTCTTTCTTCTCCCCGATCCTCCAGCTCTGGCGGAAGGGGATGAGCCACGGGGGAGGGTAAAGGGCTTCGAGAGGGAGCATGGGAATGGGTCTTGTCAGACACCTGGGGCTTACCCACCTTGCGGGTAGGGAGGAGTGCGAGGCCGGTTAGCAGGGAAGGACGGGAGCATGGCTGGGGAGGAGGGAGGAGGCAGGGAGCGATGAACCGAACGCACACACGGAGGCCAGAGCGGGGTACGACGGGCCAGCGAGGGAGCAGACTCTTGCACGACTTGGGCTCCGAGTCGCGGCTGTAGCCGCAAACGGCGCTCCACCGCCGCAACGGGGCGGCCGCCGCTGTCGCGCCGGAGCGCGTCCCCGGCGGGGAGTGGTGGTCGGGGCCTCGGCCCTCAGAGGATGTGCACGAAGTCGGTAGCGAACTCGCGCAGCGGGGCGAGGGGGGGAAGGGAAGTGGGGGAGAGAGGGCGGTCAGGAAGGGAACGAATGGTTAGACAGGTCGACTTCTTTCCGACTCCCTCCCTCTCTCCTCCTCCTCCTCCTCCTCCTCCTCCTCCTCCTCCTCCTCCTCCTCCTCCTCCTCATCCCCCCTTCCTCTGGTCGTCTGGACGTCACTCCTCGCCTCTGGACTCGGCGTTGTAGCAGTGTGCGCGCTGTTGCTGTAGGCGCTCGCCCCGAGAGTTAAGAGCGGGGTGCTCCTCCTTCGACCGCCCCGCTCCCCCGCCAATGGAGGCTCGCCCGGCCCTGGGTTCAAGGAAGAGCGAGGTGGATCTGCTGGGGGAGGAGCGAGGCTGACGCCTGTAGGTGGGCTCGTGCGGTGTCGGCGCGCGCAATGGTTTTTGACACGTCGTCGAGCGTTCAACCTTGATAAAGGGAAATTAGGACACACAAATAAATACACACAAATAAAAATATCCCCCCTATTTTCCCATATTTTCTGGGTTTCTGTCTTCCCCCCCACTTCCCATATTTTCCCATATTTTCTGGGAATCGCCGATTAATTGTGTCTGTGTGTTTTTTCCCCTCCTGACTTGAATCGATCGCGGCCCCGACCGTTCAAGGTTGAATTCGGCCGGGTCTGGTGGCGTTTTCGTGTCCATCGGCGCTACCGCGTCGCAGAACTCAACCTTGAACTCCTTCGCCGGCGTCGCCGGTGCGCCAACGCTGGCGACGCTGGCGATCAAGGCACCAGCATTGCCAACGACTGACCTGGCTAAGTAGGTAGGTAGGTAGGTAGGTAGGCCGGTAGGTCGGTAGGCCGGTAGGCCGGTAGGCAGGTAGGTAGGTCGGTAGGTAGGTAGGTAGGCAAGTACGCAAACATCTGGCTGTTCTAATTTTTTCGATACGCCGGCCCTAGAAGTCTGGACCACCTCCCCAGGGCCTGTTTTTTTCGTCCTGGATGTTTTCTGGACGCCCTCGAGGCCCAGCGAGAGCCCCCGAAAGCCGAAACGGCTTCAAGCCCGCCGCCTCAATGCTGTCGGGACGCCAGCGACCTGCCTGCCAACTGGCCAAGGCTCCCGAGGCGGCCAGGGGTGGGCTCCCGATAGCGAGCGGAGGCGCCCCGCGGCGCGGGCGCCCCAGGTCCCGGCGGGGAGCAGCCGGCCCGAGGGAGCAGCCGGCCGGCGGCGTCGCGCGCTGACCGAGGGCCGACGCGGGCCGAAGAAGGGAAACACACGTTGAGCGAGTCCTGAGGATCATCGACATTCGGCGCTGGACAAACCTCCCTTTAGCAGACCTCCCCTTAGTGAAAACGGCCTGGGACCGAAACCGACGGACCTGGACCCGCAAAAATGACGGCCGCGACTCCCTCTCGCGAACCGAAAACGGCCAATTCCTTAATCGACGTGTCAGGGTAGGAGGTCTATCCACCTCCGAGACATCTTAGGACGAAGTCAGGGCGATGACAAATTCGGGCGGGGATAACATCGGGAACCTCTGAGCTCCGGCGGCTCCGGAGGATGTCTCGGGCGCCGCGGCCTTCTCAGAGCGTTCGAGGACGCTCTGAGAGCTTTCTGGAACGCTCTGGAACGGTTTTTTCGGCTACACGCAAGAGTGACCCTGGGTAAGAGTGACCTTGGGTGCGCGGCTTTGTGGGGGCCGCGGGGAGGCCAAACCTGGGCGCGCAAGCTGCGGCTGCCGCTTCGTTTTCAGCCATGTGGGGACCCACCTGTGCCCGCACCAAAGGCAACTCCAGCGAAAGGTCACTCTTACGTCTAGTCGAGGAACGCTCTAAAACGGTTTTATCCTCGTCCTCGCCCGGTCCGACAAGGAGGAGGACCGGGGACCGGGCGGAGGAGGAGGCGGAGGAGGAGGAGGAGGAGGAGCAGGAGGAGGAGGAAGAGGAGGAAGAGGAGGAGGAGGAGGAGGACGAGGAGGAGGAGGACGAGGAGCAGGAGGAGGCCACAACTTCCGGTTCTGGACTGTGTCAGGCTGTGTGGCCCTGCTGTCGCCGGCTCTGCATTGGGCGCGGCGCGTCCCCCCGCGGTCCCGCCCTCGGGGCGAGGCGCCTCCGCCGGACGCACACATCCAATCGAGAGGAGGAGGGGAGGGGGGAGACTGGGAGGCAACTCCCAGATGAGGAAAGGGTGCCCGTACCTCTACCCTTCGCCCATTTCCCCCTTTCTGGGCCTCCTGGGAGGCCCTCGTCGCCACCGCTGGATTCGCCTCGAAATTCTGGTCAGAACGCACCCCGGGAGAGGTCCGGGGAGCAGCGGTATCGGTATCTTTAAGTTTCCCCAAACTCCTGGGAGGTTTTTGTTAAAGCGCTTAGGCGGCGATACAGCCCGATTCAAGGGCTACTGGGCCGGATGGGCCTGGACTAAGCCTGAGACGAAGGGGCGGCCATGATCAAAAAATCGCTGTGAGAAGGAGAGCGCGGATGTGTGGCAGGCGCTGGAGCGAGAGCGTCCCGCAGAGTGTCCCGACAACTTCCGAGTGGAGCACGCAAGTTACAAACCTTTACAAACATCGGTTGTACAGGCACCGTACGTGAAGGGGTGGATTACCGATTGGACGGCGTGGTAGGAGAAGGGGCAATTGCACTCATCATGACTCGTTGCGCGGGATGTTGGGAGTGCGGCAGGCGCCGAAGCGAGAACGCTCTTCAGAACAGCCCAATCACGTGGAACAGCGCATATGGGAGAGCAGCCTCTGCAATCCTGAGCTTGAAAATCAAACGCAGGGGGACCAGAACAAGCACGCGGAGAGCAGGCGGGTGAGCGGTGGGACGTCGTCGGGGAGAGTGGACAGTAGCATTCAGAAAGAATGGTTCTAGAAGGATCGCGACTGTGGCAAGCGACGAAGACAGAGCGCAACTCGGAACGGCCAAAGAATGCGCGAGTGGGACAAAACATTTGAAGCAGCAATGGGTTCTCAAGCGTGAGAACCACATTCAGTGTACGGGCGAAAGTTGGACGCCACCAGGGTGAGTGGAGACCAATATACAGAATCAGTAGTCGGAGATAGAAGCATCGCAACTCTGGCAATCGCCCAAGCGAGAGCGCCCTCCGAAGCGGCCAGAGAGGTTCCGAATGGAAACAGTAGTGTCTGCAGCCAACATGTATGCCAAAACACGCGGGCAAACTGTGTAACGTCATCTCGGAAGAGAGGACGGCCGCATCCATAGTGCACACTTGCAGAGAGAGGAGAGGGGAAGGGGAAGGCAGGCTAAAGAGGGAGGGAAAGGAGGATGCGAGGGAGGGGATTCTGAAGCGACAGTCGGAGGAGTGCAGCGGGACGAGTGGGGAAGGAGAAGGAAGGAGGTAACTAGTTAACAGGGCAGAGGACATAGGAGGAACGAGGATAAAGAAACGAGCCGAGATTGGGGAGGCCGGAGGAGTGAGGGAAGATGGCGGCCGATGGGGGGGGAGGGGCAGGGAAGGGGGCAGGATTGGGAGTGAGCAGGCTGCAGTTACGAGAGGGGGCAGGAGGCAGGATGGATGGGGGCGTGTTGCGAGAGCCAGGCGAAGGCGTCGATGGCAAGGAGGCGCGTCCCCTTTCTGCTGCAGGCCGGGCGTTGCTCGGCAGGGTCCCGCCTCGCCCCCCGCGAGCAGGCTGTGCTGGCACGGGCGGAGGTGGCACCAGGCATCCGGGCTTCTGGTCGGGCGACGGCGGGAGTAGCGGGCAGCTTGGCTGCCCCGATGCGCAACACGCGACACGTAGCGTATCGATACGGAGCGCAGCACGTAGCCTGAACACGCAGGTCTGACGCGATACGTTCGCCAAAACGTGGGCCCACGCGCTGAGTCGACACGCAACGCATGGACGCGCATGTTTCGATCACGGTAAGTGTTGCGTATCAAAACGGGCGCATCGAGGCAGCAAAGAAAGGGAGGGGCGGGTAGTGACGGGCTGGCCTGCAAATGAGCCCGCGCAGCTGGCTTCCCCGGCGCCAGGAGAGGCCATGCATCGAGGAGCGGGCACGGCGGCGGGGCCGATTCCCGGCCGCACGCAGCAGCTCTGCACCCCCCTCCCGACTTTTCCCTTCCTCCCAAGCCGGCCGAAACGACCATCACGGGCCGACCAGATTTGTCAGCGTCAACAGAGGGGCCGGCGCGATGGGGGCGGCCATCTGAGAAGGCGGAAAAGGAGCTCCTTGGCAGGCGGAGGGGCTGCTGAGAGAGCCCTGGAAGCTTCGAAGAAGGATGCTTAGCAGCTGGGCGGGCTTCTGAGGGAAGCCCCCCTGCCTCCTCGGAAGCCTCGCCGCCTCCTCGGAGGCCGCGCCGTGTGGGCGCCGCCACCCACAGGGAGGCATCGGAGTGGGGCCTGCACCACCGCGCGCCTCGACGCAGCCGCCAGGGAAAAGCAGGCTGCCGAGGCGAGGCCAGCCGCGAAGGGGACAGGCGGGGTCCGGAGCTGAGGGGCAACGTTCGGAAGAGGGGGGGGACTGGGTCAGAGGGGGGGGGGGGAACATCGACCTGGAATCGGCGAAACATCGCCGACAGATCGGCGATGCGGCCCCGGCAGCGAATCCGCACGCTGCTGGGCCGGGTGGGCCATAAGGCCCCCAGCGTCGATAAACGGATGGGCGATTGGGGGTCGATGCGTACGCACCTGAGCCTATCCCCCCCCACGAACGCTGCCCTTGATGACCTTCCCTTCCGTCCGACCCGTTGCGTGCGCGCCGGCCAGATGGCATCGGAGCGGGTTCTGCACCCACTCGCGCACCGGCGTGGTCGCTCCGGAAGGCAGACTGCTCAAGCGAGGCCGACCGCGGATGAGCATCGTTCAACCGATCCCCAGCCCAACTGGCGTGGCCTGGGCGTCTCTGGCCGACCTACCTGCCTACATGGGGATATATGCCTGCCCCTTGGGGTCTCGCGGGGCCTGTGGCCACCCGAGAGGGTGGGCTGGTGGAGCCGAGATGCACTGGCCCAGTGAGTATGGGGGATACGTTCAGGGACTTTTGCTTAGCATGTCGCGGCGGCGGCCCTGGCGACACGCTGTGCCCTGCGAGCGGATAGCATGTCGCTCCGCTCCACGGGGCGGGAGGCTCAGGAAAAGCTCAGGACGTTGACCCTTGTGGACCGCGACGTGGATAGCGTGTCGCGCCGAAGCCTGGTGGGCCAGAACCGACGGAGCGACAAGCTATCCAAAAGTTCCTGACCGTAGGTGGGGTCGGAGGATCGCGCCGCATCGCCGATGCATCACCGATGCGTCGGCGACGTCGGGTACACATCGGCGCGGTCGGCGTGGAGAGTCGGGCTCCACATCGAGCCGCATGGCCATATCGACCCCATCTACTCGAACCTCATTTGGAAGGCCTGGATGGATGTGTGTGTGTGCGTGCGCGCCTATGTCGGGCCCCTCTTATCTGGTTAATCCCACCAGCCCTTTGGGCTAAGGTGATCCAGCGAGTTCTTGATTTCCACATGCAGAAGCCTCTTCCCTTCCAGGAGGCTTGCCTCCCCCCACCGTGAGGTTTTCGGGGCTGACCGCGATCGGTTAGAGCGTCCAAGATGGCCCAAGATGGCTCCAAGAGGGTCTACAAGATGGCTCAAGATAGCCGACGATGGTTCAAGACAGCTTCCGACATACCTCCAAGAGACCCGAGGAGTGCCACAAATCAATTCCAAGTGCTCTCGGAGCCCCCATCAGCCTCCCCGAAAACGCCACGATCCTCCAATACCTATAATTAGGACATCAATGATGTGTACCGTCTCCCTGATTCGCTTCCGATGCGCTTGTGATGCATCAAGATGGCCCCAAGATGGCCCAAAAGAGGCCCAAGAGGTGCCCAAGAGGCCCCCCAGACGGCCCCACGAGCGCCCAAGAGTGGCCCAAGAGCAGCTCAAGAGGACACCAAGAGGCGATGTTGATGGTCCCAGGGGGGCAAGGCAAATCGAGGAACCCCCCCTTTTGATCGATGGCTTCCAAGATGACCCCAGGAGTCCCTCCAGGGCTCCAAAAGGACCCCCAAGAGGGCTCCAAGAGGGCCCCAAGACCCTCCAAATGAACCTCAAGAGGGCCCAAGAGGACCCCACGAGGCGATGTTGAAGGCTCTCGCCTTGTCCTCGTTGTCCTCCTCCTCCTCTTCCTCCTCCTCCTCCCCCTCCTCTTCATCCTCGTCCTCGTCCTCGTCCTCGTCCTTGCCCTCATCGATTTCCTCTTCCTTTTCTCCGTCCTTCTCTTCCTTGTCGTCGTGGTCGTGGTCGTCGTCGTCGTCTTCCTCCTCCTCTTCCTCCTCCTCCTCTTCCGCCTCCTCCTCCTCCTCCTCCTCCTCCTCCTCCTCCTCGTCCGCCTCCTCCTCCTTCTCCTCCTTTCCTGGGCCTGCGAGGGCCCCTTTCCTGTGCAGAGGTGCGCCGTGCCGCGGAGGCGCCTGGACCAGGGGCGCTGCCCCTCAGGTCAAGGGGGGGTCGTTCGGGCTGTTCCGTCGTGGCCCTAAGGAGACCATCCATTCGGGCGGGATCCCCCCGCCCCAAGTCTCCGAGGGCCCCTATCTTGTTGAGAAGGTGCACCGCGGAGGCGCCTGGACCAGGGGCGCTGCCCCACAGGTCAGGGGGGGTCGTTCGGGCTTTTCCCTCTTGGCCCCACGTGGGATCACCACCCCGAGGTGCGCCGCCGAGGCGCCCGAACCAGGGGCGCTGCCCCACAGGTCAGGGGGTCGTTAGGGCTGTCCCCCCTTGGCAAAAGGTTGCATTCTTCACACCTGCTGCCCCACCTCCCGCGCACTCCCGCCCGCAGCATGCCTGCCTCCTCCCTCCCCCCCCTCCCCATTCCTCCCCTCGCCCTGGCATAGGAGCGACGCTGCGACGCCGCCTTCTCCTGGCCTCGTGGCCGACAAGGGAAGGGCATTTGACAGCCCCGATTAGCCCGCCCGCTCGGACGTGAAAGTGGCGGCGCGCTGCGCCCCCCTCCCCCCCCGGCCCTAGGGCTGATCGGCGGAGTGCGTTCGGACCACCCCTCTCTCGGGGATGGACAGACCCCCCTTTAGTAAAACGTGGTTTAGTGAAAACGACCTGAGGCCTAAACCTGGAGGGCGCAAACCTGGAAAATAACGGCCACGGCGCCCTCTCGAGAACCGAAAATGGACAATTCACTAATCGACGTGTCACTGTTGGGGGTTCTGTCCAGCCCCGACTCTCCCTTCGCGGCGTTCCATCTTGCACCACCCCCGCGCGCGCGCCTCGCCGCTTGGGTCCCCCATCGCTCGCCCGCCCTCGCTGCTTCCCAAAACGTATATGGCGGGGGGGGGGGCTCGGAGCTCGGCGCCCTGCAACTCCTCCTCCTCCTCCTCCTCCTCCTCCTCCTGCTCCTCCTCCTCCTCCTCCTCCTCCTCCTCCTCCTCCTCCTGCCACCCCCCTCTGCTTCCTCCCGCCACCCTCCCTCTCTCCCCCTGGGCCGCGCTGGAATCCGCGGCTTGCCAGCGGGCTCCTGCGCAGGCCGAGCCCGCCTAGCCCGCCCGACCGCTCTGGCGGCCTGTCCCGCCTCCGGCAGGCCGCTCGAAGGTGGGAGGCTGCGGGGCTTGCCCAATGCTAGGGCAGGGCCTTGGGGGCAACGCAGTGCCGCCGCGATTGACCGGCCTGCAGGTGACCAAGGAGACACCCGAGAAGGTGCCCGAGGAGGTAACCGAGGAGGTACCAGTGAGGTACGATAGGAGGTACCATAGGAGGTACCCGAGGAGGTACCCAAGGAGGTACCCAAGAAGGTACCCAAGGACGTACCAGAGGAAGTACCCAATGGTGTACCCAAGGAAATGCCCAATGATGTACTTCCCGAGGTACAGCCGAAACCTATCACAGGGATCACCAGGACCGGTTCCCTCACGACCGCTTGCAAGCAGAAGGTGGCTAGGGGCCGTAGCGCCAGCCACTGGTTGATAGTTTTCTGCAATGCCTCCGACGTTGAGGATGGGTCCTGCTCTTGGCCAAATACTGGATTCCGACTTTTCTGCAAGTTCGCAGGCACCAGTATTTCTCCGACGGCCGCATAATCCTCAAAGATGTGTTTAGGTACCCTTAAAGCCCATATCGAGCTTAGTAATCCTCCTCATCCTCCTCCAGCTCATCCTCCAGCTCCTCCTCTCGCCCCCACCCCAAGGATTGCCCGAAGAGGCCCTCCAAGGCCACCCCCGTGCTCCCAAAGATCTCTGTGTTCAACCTGGTTGCCCGCTTTGTTTCACTACATGCGTCTCTTCGTCCCTTTTTCCCGTCAACTCTCATGGGCAAGGTTTTCGAATGGGCTGGTGGGGATACGCGAAGCGCGAATAATTTCGCTCCGAGCGATGCGACGAGTCACGTCGCCTCGGCGCAGCGATCCGAACATGCGTTGTTTGTGTTAACCGAGCCCTGCATTTTTGTCCTCCACGCGAAATTGTAAAAGCAAAAAAAACCTGCAAGTACAAAGCATGACCGCCCTCGCTCCCCCTCCACCCAGCCCCCCCTTCTCCAGGCCCCAGCCACTGTGCCGGATTCGCGCGGCAACGTTACTTACTTCTGCGATTGGACTGCAAAAGGTGCGCCTCGAGAAACGGGCAGGCCACTCAGAAGGGTGACCTCAACACCAGCTTGTAGCCGTCTTGTGTTTCCCGAATGTCCAAGTATATTCGACCTTGACCCCACCCTCTTTGCAGCAGCACCGCGCCGTCGGGTCATGGTTATAGCAGAACTCCTCTGAGATAAGGCCGCAGCCTATGTCCACGTCGTCCGTGTAAGACTTCATACAATTGTCGCCGCTGGTCCGATGTATTTGCCGCCCGTCTCTACACAGACCATACAGGCGTTGCACTGAGGCGCCAGAAGAGTTTCCCTGACTCGTTGTGTTTCCAACTTGCGCGTGCGTTGGCAGTGTCTTTGATCGACCCCACAAAGGCCACCAATACGAATCGAGGAGCTGCTTTGTTGCACTGGCATCGTCGACAATGACGCTATACTCTTGCAGGTTGCACGCGTACAAATTTTGAGAACCAATCGCGAATACCTTGTCGTCCACAATAATCATCTTCGCATGATTTCCCCAACCTCCTGGAACCAAACCTTCCAGCAAGTAGTACACATCTAAGTTGTTGATAGTTTCGGCGTCGGCTCCAATATGGTCAAGGCGCAACGTAAACTGCTCTATGATATCGTCCTTCGTGTATCCCATACCATAGGCGTGCATGGTGCTCTTCAACTCTGAGACCCCCTTCGAGTCGTAGGAGTCCTTCAATATTGACGACCCAACTCTGATATCCAACACCGCGTTTGCAGCGGGAGGCGTGCACCACTCCCTGTGCAGGTATCGCTGCCCCACGGACAGAAAACATTGACTCGGCCCCCCACCCCACACGAAGCCGACGCAAGGAAGCACACTCATTCTTTTTCTGCACGAGGCACGTGCGTCCAGAAACAGCTCACCCTGTACTTCAAAACCTGCAACCGGCCACCAGAACCCCCAGGGCGCCTCGAAAGGGCCTCCATAAGGCCCTGGAGAGGCCCCCAAGAAGAATCGCGACAACCATGCACCGCCACGCAACGGCCGTGCCAATCTGAGCGTTGCTGCTTACCTTCCCCTGGCGCGGTCGCGTATGCGCGACAGCGCAATCGGAAAGGTTTGCCATGCACTCGTTTTGGCTGGTACAAAGTCAGGCTTGCTCAGCATCACCTGCACATGAGCTCCATTGGCCAAGGCATAACAGATTGCGTCGATGTGGTCGTAACGCCAGCCGAGCAACGATACAGCTGGCCCAAAGTCTTGCGCAGAGATCTTAATGTTCTTCTCCGCTGACTGGAGAAGAGCAGTGAGTGCGACGTCAGCAGAATTTGACCCCAAGCTTCCCATGCGGCCAACAGAAATCGTACTAAGACCCTTGTGTTTGACAGTCTTGCTCTTCGTCGGGGCTTCCAACCTTTCCCAGGTCGACATCGCCTGAGCTGGAAGTACCTCCAAGTCTTTTCTCCCACCAGTGAACCATCCGTCTTCAGTCTTTTCCCGTTCAAAGGTTTTGATCGGCTTATTCACCGAATATGGAAAGTAGCTGAAAGCACCTGCGAATCCGAGATCGTTTGGGTGCGCAATGCCGTCGCAGATGGAATCCCATAACGAATCGACAAAATAATGTGCACCAACTACCACATGGCCTGAAAGAACCATGGACAGATCGAAAACAGGATCGTGATCTAGGTAATCGCGAGTCCAAAAATTGATTCCCCCCTGGATCATTCGCTTTCCGTCTGCTGCTACAATCTTGACATGGTTCCACGAGTCAGGCCACCATCTGAGCGTACCAGCCACTACGCGTATGATTGACGACCTGTTTCGGACAAAGTGATCAAAGTCTGGTAAGATGTCGCGCAGAATGATGTCCAACGACGTTGTCGATCGTTGATTGCTTATTGCTGCGAGCGCAGGTATAGGCAAGTCTAGCAACGACTCTCCAAGTAAATGTCCAAACAGAAACCTCACTTGAACCACGGGCAAAGACGGATCTTGAAGACGAGCATTCTGTAGATATGTGATGGCGTTCCGGATGGCAGCAAGAAATCTCCCGTCCGGCATCTCAAGACTGACAATGTCCACGTATTCCTTTGCGTTTGCGATCACGTCGTAGAAGCGGTCTATGATAGAATCAGCAGGCCCAGCGCATAGATGAACAGGCTCCATACCTGGTTTTGTGATGGTAGAAGAGAAAGGCCGGCATTGGCCACCATGCGGACAAGCTCCCCCACGGTCGTCAGGAATGCACTTCCAGAGCTTGAAATCGGGGTAGCACAGCGGATCCGTGGACGTCAGAGCTGGGCGAGGCTCGAAAAGATACCACCAGCCCATCGCTTCCCCCTTCCTCTCCCCTCTCCGATGACTCGTATCCATTACCGTCCTGTCAAGTCACCCAAACCCCAAGGGCTTACGGTGTGAGCGATGTAGATCGATACCCCGTTCTTCCCCCTCTGACCAAGGGATTCCTACCCCTGTGCCAGAAGACTCCCCCCTGCCTAGTCAAGCCTCCTTGGGGCCTCTTGGGAGCATCTTGGGGGTCTCTCGGGGGGCCAATTGGAAGCCCCTTGGGGGCCTCTTGTTGGCCTCTGGGGCCCGAGAGGCCCAAGATGCCAAGATGGCCCCAGGATGGCCTGGTCTTAGATGGCGAAATATAATCCGAGATGGCTCAATGTGCCTTCCAAGTTGCCCTCGAGTAGCGACACCGCCCCAAGATGGCTCCGTGTGGCCACGGACCCGAAGAATAACTCCGAGGGGCCAAAGGCCGATCAAATCCTCGAACAAAAAGCCTCAAGCACGATTCTGTCAGCACTCGTTATCGCTCACCTCGCCCGCGCTCTCCACGGAAAAGCTCCTGTCCTCAAGCTGTCTTCACAGTTCGAGACCCGCGCTGGGGTTCTCAACGAGTGCCAGGCAGGACGGCCAGGGCAGGCCGAGTCGCACGGCGACGTCGGGGACCGCCCCCTCGGCGGGTCACAGGGAAGCGCTCCCCTCCTCGACGCTGCCACGCCCGCTGGGCTCGGGGCGAGCTTTCCTGAGGGCCCGGTGGGGCGGCCAGCGGAGGCCGGGACCGCAGGGGACACGTGGGACCGCCCCGGGGCCGGTCAGAGGGAAGGGCTCCCAGCAACGGGCCTGTCTTTGGTTCTCGGTCCCCGCGCGGGGCTTCTTAGGGAGCCTGGCGGCACCGCGAGGAGAGGTGGTGTCGCGCAGTGCCATCGGGGCGGGCCCCGCCAAATCGCACAGCAGCATGGGGAGCCGCCCCCCGACGGGTCAAAGAAAGCTCCCACAGGAGAGCCAGAATCGAATCGACCAGTCGGATCGGAGATCCGAATGAATCGGATCGGCGGAGATCGGCAGCCGAGTCGACAGAAGTCGGATCGGTGGAAATTGGAAATCGCCAGCCCAGGAGGCCTCGGAATCCGACGTAGAAACGAATCGGAAGCCACCGAAGTCGACTTTCATCGAACCAAAGGCGTCGAGACGAGCCCTGCTCCCACCCTCGACACCGTCATCCTTTCGAGGCTCCGCGCTCACCTTCTCTGGAGCCCAGCGGCACGGCCAGGGGAGGCCAAATCTCGGCTACACGCAGGCGTGACCCTGGGTGAGAGTGACCTTCGGTGCGCGGCTTTTTGGGAACCGTGGGGGGGGGCCAACCACATCGTGCGCAGGACGACGCTGCAATCGCATCGTGTTCGGCGATGGGGGGACCCCGGTGGGCCCAAAGGTCACTCATGCGAGGGGCCACTCTTGCGTGCAGCCGAAGGGGAGGCCAAATCGCATAGCAACGCGGGAGACCGACGAGGCTCTGCCCCCCCGAGGGGCTTCCTGGAGGCACCGCGCGGGGCGGCCAGGGGAGGCCAGATCGGACAGCAACGTGGGGGACCGCCCCCGGGTTGCCCTCCTCCTCCTCCTCCTCCTCCTCCTCCTCCTCCTTCTCCTCCTCCTCCTCCTCGTCGGCGTAATCCTATTTCTCATCATCCCCCCCCCCCCCCCTCATCTCCTCCTTCTCTCCTCTCC
>CAUYUJ010003558.1:1321305-1425079 GCA_963575745.1 Prorocentrum cordatum
CGAACCGTGTAAGGGGTGTGCCGACATGGGTGTGGGGGACGCATGTGAGCATTGTCACTGGCGCCTTCGGTGGAGCTCCCTCTGGGGCCACGAAACGTGTGAGGGCATTGCCGAAGTAGGCATGTGGTGGGCGGGGCACAGCATGTGGACGCAGCCGCTGGGAGCTTCGGGGGAGCTCTCTATGGGGCCACGAAGCGTGAGAGGGGTGTGCCGAAATGGAGGTGCGGTTGGCAGGGAACCGCATGTGGACCCAGCGACTAAGGCCTTCGGTGGAGCTCCCTATGGGGCCACGACGCGTGTGAGGTGTGTGCCGACATGGAGGTGCGGTGGGCGGGGACTGGGGCCTTCGGAGAAGCCCCCCATGGGGCCACGAAACGTGTGAGTGGTGTGCCGAAATGGGCATGCGGTGGGCGGCGAACCGCATGTGGACCCTCCCGCGGTGGCCGTCGGTTGAAGCTGATTGTCTGCTGTGTGCAATGCCAAAGCCCCCCACCATCCCATGCAACGAAACATTATCCTGTCGAAAGACCGAACCACATACAGTTGTGAGTAAGGCAAGTCTGAAGATTATTCGGTGCAGCTCCCTATGGGGCCACGAAGCGTGTGATTGGTGTGTCGAAAATGGCGCGGGGCACGCATGTCAGCAATGTGAGCACTGTCACGGGCGCCTTCTGTGGAACTCCCTATGGAACTACCAAGCGTGTGAGGGGAGTGCCGACATGGGTGCGGGGACGCATGTGAGCATTGCAACTGCGCCTTCAGCCGAGCCCTCTTTGAGGCGGAAGGAGAGTGCCGAAATGGGTATAGGGATGCATGTGGGCACTGCCACTGGCGCCTTCGGTGGAGCCCCTGCATCGGGCCACGAACCATGTGAGTGGTGTGCCGAAATGGGCATGCGGTGGGCGGCGAACCGCATGTGGGTCCTCCCGCTGTGGCCTTCGATGGGGCTCCGCATAGGGCCACGAAGCGTGTGAGGCGTGGAACCGCACGTGGACGCAGTCACTGGTGCCTCCGCTGGGGCTCCCTGTGGGGCCACGAAGCGTGTGAGTGGTGTGCCGATATGAACATGTGGTGGGCGGGGAACCGCACGTGGACGCTCCCTCAAGGGACGTCGGTGCAGCTCCCTCTGGGGCCACGAGCGTGTGAGGGTGTGCCGACATGGACACGCGGTGGGCAGGGAACCGCATATGGAGGCAGCTTCTAGGGCCTTCAGTGCAGCTCCGTGTGGGGCCACAAGACGTGTGAGGGGTGTGCCGAAATTGACAAGCTGCAGACGGGGAACCGCCTGTGGACGCAGCCACTTGGGCCTTCGGTGCAACTCCCTGATGGACCACTAAACGTGTGAGGGGTGGGCCGGCATGGACATGCGGTGGGCGGGGAACCGCATGTGGACGCAGCCACTGGGGCCTTCGGTGCAACTCCCTAAAAGACACCTAAACGTGTGAAGGTGTGCATGGACTTGCGGTGGTCTCGGAACCGCATATGGACGCAGCTTCCGGGGCCTTTAATGGAGCTCCCTATTGGCCACGAAACGTGTGAGGGGGGTGTCGAAACGGGCATGCGGTGGGCGGGGAACCGCATGTGGACGCAGCCACTGGGGCCTTCAGTAGAGCTTCCTGTGGCGCCACGAAACGTGTGAGGTGTGCACCGAAGTGGTTGACATGCGGATGGCAGTGGCAAGGGAGTGGGGAGGAAGGATGGGGAGGAGGAGGAGGAGACGAAGAGAAGAACGTGGGGCGCCCTCTTCAAAACGAGGACTCAACATCACATTGCGGTTGGGAGCTGCAGAAGCTCATGTTCCACCAAATCTGGTTCATGCGCGGACACCCCGCGCTCATGTTGCATGGTTTCTGACAGGGATGGCGGGGGTGCCAGCATATTGCCTGCTGCGCGCAGGCCCACCATCCCTGCCAACCAAAACATGTAACGTTCATTTTGCCAGGGACGGCGGGAGGAGCGGCGTACTGCCTGCTGTGCGTAGGCCCACCATGCTCACACCCGCACAGCACACACCATGCTCGCTAACCCGCCGTCACTTTGTTTAGGTTTCTGACAGGGACAATGGGAGGGTCGACATGCTGCACAATGTGGGCGTCGCGCAGCCGGCACGTGCTGCGCACCTTTCAGGCTCCGCGAACCTGGCTGGCGTCAGCATTGGTTCCCGATGGTTGTCGATGGCGACCTCCATCCATGCTGAGACACGGGTGCTACCTGTGTTTTGGGAGGGCGCGTGGGTATGAGCGAGACGGCTTGTTGCTTGTGGGTAATTAGCTTGACCACTGCTCCTGGTTAATATATACGCCCCCACCCCACTCGACAGGCGACAAACCCAAGACCATGCCGACACCCCTCTCGCAATCCGTGTCAACGTAAATTAGTCTGGCGCAGGACCCAACCATATGCAGTTGTGGGTGCCGCAGCTACGGGCATCGACTTCGGTTGTGATCCTTGTGGGGCCACGAAACGTGTGAGGGGTGTGCTGGAATGGGTGGCGCGGACGCATGCGGGCTGGGGACCTTCGGGGGAGCTCCTTGTGCGACCACGAAGCGTGTAAGGGGTGTGCCGACATGGGTTGTGACCTTCGGTGGAGCCCCCTAGGGGGCCACGAAACGTGTGACGGGTGTGCTGAAATTTGTGGCGCGGACGTCTGTGGGCACTGCCATTGAGGCCTTCGGTGGAGCTCGATGTGGGGCCACGAAACGTGTGAGGGGTGTGCACACATGGCTGGCGCGGACGCATGTGGGCACTGCCACCGGGGCCTTCGGTGAAGCTCGCTGTGGGGCCACGAAACGTGAAGGGTGTGCCGACATGGGTGGCGCAGACGCAAGTGGAAACCGCTCTTTCGGTGGAGTTCCCTAGGGGACCACGAAACGAGTGAAGGGTGTGACGTCATGTGTGGCGTGGACGCATGTTGGCACCGCCACTGGGGCCGCCGGTGGAGCTCCCTATGGGGCCACGAAGAGTGTGATGGGGTGTGCCGACATGGGCGGCGCGGGCGCATGTGGGCACCGCCATTGGGGCCTTCGCTGCAACTCCGTATGGGGCCACGAAATTGTGATGGATGTGCCGAAATGGATGATGAAGATGGTGATGACGACGACGATGATGACGACGACGATGATGATGATGATGGCGGGAAAGATAAAGGGAAAAGGAACGAGTGAACAAGGGGCACTGTCTCTTCAAAACGAGGACCCAACACCACAGGATGGTTTGAACATGCAATTGCACCAAACTATGGATCATGCGCGGAAGCCCGCGACAAGGACGGCGGGTGTGCTGGCAGATTGCCTGTCGTGCGCAATGCCAACGCCACCCTCACCATCCCTGTCAAGTAAACATTGTACATTGAACCAACATCTGGATCACCAGACGCTGGCTCCCAGAGGCCCATCGATTCACCAATGCTGGCTTTTCTACTGGAATGTTTGTCCAATCTGCGCCCCTCCTGCCGGCACCCCCCTTGGGTTTCGCATGAGCTCGTGTGTTCACTCATCGGCGTAACGGCCGTCACTGGGCCCGCCTCCCCCTTTGTTTCGCCGGCTTGCGCAACACAGTTCTCTTCGACGCCCTGGCCGCTAGCCACGCTGGGGCGGAGTCGAAGCATCTCGGGCTGCTCCCCCGCGCGCCGCCGGGGAGGCCACCCCGGGAGGCGAGCGGGGCGCGCCCCGCGTGGACGACAACAGCCGCCGCCCCGCCGACGTCTACCTGCCCCGGTAGCGCGACAAACACGGCAATTGCCCGGGACTTTCCCGCCACGTCTGGGATGCGCGCCGGCCTCCTCGCCGCTTCGACAGTTTCGTCAAGTGCGCCAGCAAAGCTGCGCGACGATTTAATTTCTTCAATATAATAATAATAATAATAATATCAATAATAATAATACTAATAATAAAAACATATATATATATATATATATATTATATTTTTAAAGAAAAACGACGCGTGGACACCGCGCTACAGCGCGCGGCGCAGGGCGTCACCTTCCTCCACATGGTGGTGGTAGCGGCCCACTGCGGCGGGCGGGGCCGCGAGGTGCGCAAGGCTTCAGTGGTCTTGGCCAAACGCGTGGCCGACGCCGAAGGGAAACGACGCCGCTCTGGTAGCGGGCCAACGCGTCCAGCGCATCCCCATCTCCACGCACAGGGAAAACGCGCGGACGGTGTTACATCGCCTCCAGACACAATCTGGGGGGGGGGGGGGGGGCGGGGGGGCCCGCGGCCTGCTTGGCCGCGGCTGTGGCGATGCGCCCCGGGCGTTGCCTAGCGCCCCGCTCCACCCCTCTCACGTTTGCTGGGCAACGCTGGCGCCCCCCCTTCCGCGCGCCCCATCCACGGGCGCCACCTGGCCGCCCACATCTCAGCAAGGCGGCGGGTGGATCCTGCAGAGGGCAAGCCCCGCCAACCTGCAGGGCGCTGTGCTCGAACAGGGGCTCCGACGCTCCCGACGCCCATCCCGACGGCCAGAACCACGCCCCACCCACTCCAGCACTCCCCCCGCCTGCGTCGCCTGGTCGGGGTCGCCGCCACAGTATCTCCGTAACCTCGTCGCGGGTGGCCTTTTCTCCTGGTCCTTTTGAAAGCCCGTCGGCTTGCGGCTGCTCCTCCTCCCTCCTCCTCCTCCTCCTCGTGTTCCTCCTCCTCGTTTTCCTCCTCCTCGTTTTCCTCCTCGTTCTCCTCCTCCTCCTCCTCCTCCTCCTCCTCCTCCTCCTCCTCCTCTTCCTCCTCCTTTTCCTCGTGTCACATCATTCCCTTTGCTCCCTGCGTGCTGTCGTCGCCTGGCCCCTTTCTCGCCTGCCCGCCCGCCCCGCCAGCCCCAGCCTCCCGCCTGCGCATTCGTCGTCGTTTGCCTGCTTCTCCCCTCCTCAGCACCCTCTCGCTGGACAGCGCAGTGCCCGCCGGGGCACAGCATGGCGACGCGCAGGTCTGCAAGGCAGGTAAGTGCCAGCGGCAAGCTGTTGCGGCTACCCGACGTCCTTCTATTCTGAACCCCCGCCAGTGCTTCAGGCGAGGACGCGAGAAACGTCAATGCGGCGGACCCCAGCGTGCGAGCGAAGCGGGCACACTGTGGCGCATTGGCGGAGTAAGAATCTGGGAGGAGCCGAACGGGAGGCAAACTTGGCGGGTAGGCTAGGTGCAGTCAAAGGAAAACTGCTGCTAGTGGAAATGCGAGGTGCATTTGTAGGCATCAGGTATCTCTGGGACGATCGTCACGCTTTGAGCATCGCTGCGTCCGTTGGCACTGTGAGAAAGATGCGCGCGCAATGCTGCCACGAGCCATCGAACCCTGCCCTCCTGGCCCTCTCGCGCTAACATTTCTAAAAGCCCACAAGGGGCGTCGCCCCAGCGACTTACATTCATCGAGGAAGGACCCTCCAGCAACCCATGCCGAAAACAAAGGTGCGCTCCAGCACTACAATTTTTATCGCTGCGGCCTGGCCGTGAATCATCTGTGCCAACTGACCGCAAACTTCTGTATAGGAGGGTGGTCTCGCATATCCACACACGTAACCCATGAACCTGGCCCACCCACAACTCAGGTTCGCGAGCCTCTGGGGCATTCGGGGTCCTCAAGGTGGCATTTGGACGGCCCAAGGTAGCCCAATATGCCTCCAAGATAATCCAAGATGGCTTGAAGACGGCCCTCGAGAGCCTCAAGACGGCCTAGGACGGCATCGAGACGGCTAATTATGACACAAGATGACCCTGAGACGGCTCAAGATGGCCTCCAGACGGCCCAATATGCCCAACTACTGCCGAAGAGGGCTCCAAGAAACCCTCCACGGGGGGCCAAAGACGCAAGCGCAATTGATGTTCCACATGGTTTTGAAGGTCCTTGGCGTTCTCGCCTTGTCGGGCGTGTCACACCCCGAGGTGGCCCAAGAGGTCCCCAATAAGACCCCAAGGCGGCGCAAGAGGGCCCCAGAGGCACCCAAAACGGCTCCAAGAGGATTCCTACCACGACCAAGGATACCTCCAAGATGGCCGCACAGCGCCCGAAGAGGGCCCCAACTCGGCCCTGAGAGGTCCCCACAACGTCCTCCCCAGGCGGCGCCCAGAACGCCCCAAGAGAGCTACAAGAGGCCACCAAGAGGCATCCATCGTCCTCTCTGTCCTTTCTCTCCTCCTTCTCCCCCTCTGTCTCCCCCTCTTCTTTGAAGGGGCCCCAGGACACACACATAAATACACACAAATAAAATGATTCACCATATTTTCCTATATTTTCTGGGTTTCTGTCTTCCCCCCCACTTCTCATATTTTCCTATATTTTCTACGGAATCGAAGGTTAATGGTGTCAGTGTGTTTCTTTTCCTCCTGATTCTTCTGCTTCTCCCCCTTTCTCTCCTTCTCACCCTCTTTCTCCCCCTCTTTTTCCCCTCTTTCTCTCCTTCTCCCTCTCTTTCCCCCCCTGGCTGGCCCACGACGACAAGGGCCCACACCACCGTGGCGCCAGCTACGCGAGCTCAACACCTTGTTCCCAGACCATACAGCGACCCACCGAGGGCCCAAAGGGGCAGCCACTGCTTCTTGCAGCTCCCGCCGGCCTGTTGCAGCTCGACAGGCTCCCGACCACCCAGGGGAGAGTGATGTAAGAGATGCCAGGAGAAGCATCTGCGTATCCACCCCCCTTCTCCCCTATCTTTTCTTCTCCTCGGTCATTCTCCCTGGGCCCCGTTCCCTTTTCCTCTTCCCCGTAGAGATGGCGGTAGGAGGAACGCTTCTGGGCCCAGGGACCTGTGCTTCCCGAGCACCTCAGCCTCTGGTGCAGCAGCTCCAAGGAGTCGTTGTGTCCGTTCCCTGTGTTCCAAATCTCCCGCGGTGGGCTCTGCAAGACCCAATCTCCCTCCTGGGGGGGGCGGACGGAGAGGATGATGAGGAAGAGGATGAGGAGGAAGAGCAGGAAAAGGAGGGCGGCGAGGGGCGGGAAGATGTGCAAGAGGATCGAGGTGCATGAGTCCGGGGACGACGCGGGAGAGGATGTCAGGGAAGGAACAGGAGGAGAAGGGGAGGAGGGATGATGAGGAGGATGAGGAGGATGATGCTGACGTTGATGCTGATGATGATGCTGCTGACGCTGATGATGCTGGAGATGGTGATGATGGTGAAAGAGCTTAGTGCCTAGCCGATCACCTGATCCGTCGAGTAATGTGACCACCTGACATCGGCGCCGACCCCTGCGACCTACTTCGGGGCTCCAGATCCATCCCCAATCTGGTAGGAACACGATGCTTTGGTCCGCTGTGCACTGCATCTCTCCGCTCCGCCTCCGGTCCAATCGTCGACGATGCTCGTTTGATTCTGCGCCATAGGCAATTTAACCCGAAGAGCCCCTACGGAGCGAAGCGCGTGTATGGATTTAGTCAGGGGGTGCCTGACCTTTGGCAAAAACAAGCGCGTGAGGCCTCTTGCAGCTAAGCACTTGCTCAGAGGGGCCCGCATTCGGAATGCGCAGCCGCAGGGCAGAAACAAAACAAGTCACAAGATGTATTGGCCAAAAACATGGAGTACAAGACACGAGATCTGTGCAGAATGCTCGACGCATGCAGCCACCCAACTGGATACATGAACGAATAATGAGACGGCAGAATGGATGGCTACTGCCGGAACAGAACAAGGAGCAAATTATTTCCTTGTCAGCCCCGTGTTATGATCAGGCCGACTCAATCTAGAACCGCCAGCGCCTTCACCACGGGCAAAGGACGGCTTCCTTGCCGAAGCGCCCATCGGATCCGACCGAGATTGTGAAGGACCAGGGGCTGGAGCAAATGACGGTGCAAGAGATCTCCCCAGAATGTGGCAACTCATCCAAAGGCAAAGCTCGTCGCAATGCACCGGCCGAGGACGGCGGAACTCAACCGGCGGCGTGCTGATCAGAGGGTGTACGTCCGAGATGCGGGGGTGAACGAGGGCGGTCCAGACGTAGAGCAGGTGCCAGAACGGGCTCTGCAGCAACACTTTCCCCAGAAATCTGCGCTTTGGCCAGCCGCACCTGCTAGATGTGGAATGGCCTCAACGCGAGGCTGGGGACCATCCGGAAGAAAAGGATCAGATGAGACCACCCATGGCCATCGTGGCCTGCTTGGCCGTCTGGCGCTCCTCCTTCTTGCGCAGACGTTGGGCCCGACGCACGGTTCGAAGTCTTTTTCATCCAGCAGTTGATCCAGATCGAAGGATTGCAAAAAAACCCGGATTGCAAAAAAACCCAAGGATTGCAAAAAAAAACCCAGGATTGCAAAAAAACCCAAGGATTGCAAAAAAAACCCGAAGGATTGCAAAAAAACGAAGGATTGCAAAAGAACGAAGGGTTTTTTTGCAATCCTTCGTTCCAGGGGCGCCTTCGCGCTTCGCGCTGCGCGAAGCGCGAACAACCTCGTGCCCTCGCGCCGCCCCCATGGGGAGAGTAAGAGAAGGAGGACGGATCGGCGCCGGACCGCGAAACGCAAATCGCCTCGCGCCCTCGAAGGCGCCTTTGACATTCGGAGTCGTCCGCTCTGCCCTGTGCTGTGCTGGGCTCGGAGCCGCTGGCGCCGAGGGGCGCACCGGCGCAGGGGGTCGAGGCGCAGAGGGCCGCAGCTGGAGAGCGGAACGCGAGGCTTCGCTCTGTGGGGCCCGATCCGAAGCAAGAGCCATGCTCAATTTCGGCGGCGAGCCAAGGGGGGGAGGTGGGGAAGTGTCAGGGGGACGTAAGACCTGGGTACAGGGGACTCGGAAATCCCCGACGAGGTCGTCAACAAAAATGACGAGGCCGAACCTGCATTTTGACGAGGCCTCCCGCTGCAGACATCCCACGAAACTCCTCCTCGCCAAAATCCGAGGCGCGGTCGTCAAAAAACGATGGCGAACCCGAGTCCTGGCAAACCCGGGTCTTACGCTCCCCCGAAAGTGAGAAGGAAAGGCCGTTCTCAGAAAGCGGCGGGGCTTCTCGGAAACCCTCGGGCCTTCTGGAAAGGGTTTTTTCTGTGTCTTCGGGAATGGCTTAGCGAACTTCTCCAAAAGCCGGGGGACTTCCAAGCCGTCTCAGAAGGCCCGCCCTTTCTCACTCCCCCCTCGCTCGCCGGCGGAATGTGGTGGGAACCAATACCTTGGCCCGCGCCAAAGCCGACTTCAAAATCTGTGCGCGTCATCATTGCGCCGGACCTGGCTGATCAAGGTGCCATGCGTTGTCCCTGGTGCTGCGGGACACCCACGGAAAGAATCTGCCCAAGCCGACGGACGATGGAGGAGGAGGGGGACGAGGAAGAAAAAGAGACTCCAGGTCACATGGGCTACCAGAGGACAAGAAAAGGAGGAGACGAAGGATGATGAGGAAACACATGATTCAACACACGTGATACGACGAACTCTACACATGAAAGGAAAGGGAGAACCGGTGTCAGCATGAGAGTGGTTGGAAAAAACGAAATAATGTGAACATTGGCACCAGAGGACGAAACGAGATGCCAGGGAAAAACAATAATGCTGATGCTACTGATGGGGATGATGAACATGATGATGATGATGGTGATGATGATGATGATGATGATGGCGGTGGTGGTAACGATGACGATGACGATGACGACGAACGATGACGATCGGGATGACGACAATGATACCCTAAGTTGCGGGCGGTGTTGCTTCTCCCCAACAGGGCGCGCCGCGCCGTCGAGCCCTTGGCGAGCAGGCGGGCTCTGGCGTCGACGGCCCTCACAACGGCTGCGCTCGAGACCGTTGCCGAGGAAGCAGAGAGCGTGATACCGTGAAAAGCGGCAATAGAAAAAATACTGTCATAAAAAAGGATACGCGAATGAGATAGAAGAGTGCGAGACGGGGTGGAGCTCAGACCAGCAAGGCGGAAGCGCGAGCTGAGGTGGGATCCGGCGGCGGCAGTGAGGACCGGACAGCTGTGGTAAAAGCGGGTGCTGTCCCCGCCCATTGCACAACAACCGGCTCTGCAGATTTGGCGATCTTGCCGAAGGCGTTGCGCTATGCGTCGATCGGAAAAGAAGAATAAATCATGAAAACGGGCAAGGCTTTACTGATCAGACCGAGCCTTGTTACTCAGAAATCAGCATCGCGCGGAGTGGCCTCAGTAGGGATACTGAAAAGGACTCGGCAGGAGACGCCGAGCGAAGAAACACACACACATGTACCACGATGGATGACGGTTCTGTGCGCTTCGCAAATGTAGAAGTTCACTTCGCGCGCATCCCGTTAAATAAAGACGCTATGGGTCGTCGAGAACCTCTCCGCATCGCTCGTTGTACTGGTGGAACATGCCAGCTTTCTGCGCACGTCAACACATAGCAGCTTTCGTATCAATCTCCAGACGGCGGATGTTCCGTAGACCGACATCGGCACTTGAACGAATTTCTGCAGGAATCGCAAACCTCGGCGCTGCCGCGTGGGCCTGGGGGTCCTCTCGTACATTCTTGCACGCCGCGGGCGTCGGAGCGAAGAACTGCTGCGCGTGGCCGAGAACGGAGTGGGCGAGAAAACCGCAGGCTGCAATGCTCCTGGCCAGGCCCATGGCAAGGCCGCGGATACGACGGCAACGACCGAGAAGCACTTCGGCGGGGGCGGCCCAGGACAACGCGCGACTGTGCTTCTCAGATCCCCAAGTAGAGCCCTGGCCCTGAACCGTGAGCTGGCTGCTGTTAGCCCGTAGCCCCTGAATTCCCAAGCGACGTCGCGCCCGGAAACCAAACCCAGGACCACGTGCGAGCATATCTTCAAATTCAGACTGAGGCCGCTGCTTCGAGCCACTTGGACAAAGACCCGAAGAACACCAGGCAATATCTGAAAAGGTTACCAGCCGGCAAGCCGTCGTCGCCTGCGCGCGGAAGTGCACGAGCATCTGTCCTGACGAGCGGGCGATGGTGATACCAAAGAAAGGGGTCGACGGCCGAGGTCGAACATCCTGGCGTCATCCCGCGACGAATGATATCCCCCGTCGAATCTGCCACGGAAGCGACTGCGAGTTCACAGGTTGCCATAATGAGCGTCGATGGCATTGAAGAGAGGCTGGGATGGGGGCTCCAGAAACGCGAAGTATGCGACGAATGAACGAGTGGGCGAGGCTGGGCATGCGACAGCTTTTGACCTGGGAAACGATGCCACTGTGGCCCGGGCGTGCTTGATGAGGGGCCAACAAAAGGGCAGAGGCGACAAGTTTGTTGCATCTGTCCGACAGAGCGATCGTCCTGGCGTCTGAAGGCCGCATGGCAACTGATGCGCCATTGGACGACAGGTCGCCCTTCGGCAGCGCGACGGCGTCAGAGTGGTTGAATGCGGGGGCAGGGGGGCCCCGTCTACAGCGCCGCCTGATCGTTTGCGAACAGGGACTCAACTGACGGATGCCCTCCCAAACTCCGGGCGGCGCACGGAATGCCATCGGCGCCAGGGGGGCCAGCGCGCCCGGCGGAAACCAAATTTTCAAATCGCCGCGGGAGAGCGGCAAAAAGAAGGGCCACGCGGGACCGGGAACTCGCGCGCAGCGGTTGCCCTGCGGCCCTATCTCTACTTCAGCCTGCACTTGCCCACGGCGGCCACGAAGTTTATCGCGTCGCCTCGCCGGGGCCCTGAATGAGGTGACCTTCGGGGTCTAAGATGCCACCGAAAGACGCCTTCTTGCTTTTGGGGGCCGGGCGGCTTGCGCGCGGGTAACCTGGGCAGCGCGGGCAACGCTGACCCCGTCGGGGCCCGCATTGGCCTCCTGGAGCAAACTGGCAAAGTTGTCGTGGGAGAGCTGGCCTAGCAACGCGTGGGGGGCCTCGAGATCCTCCCACCTGCGCGGGACACAGCCCGCGAACTTTCTGATGTCCGAGAAGGCGCGAACCGCTCAAAGCAGACATTCAAGGCCTCCTCTCCCCTTGGCTCTGAATGTGGCTAACGTCCAGGAAATCTTGTCAGGGGTCGCGCTGGCTCCATTCCTTTCACTTTCCTCCGTGACCATGCGAGACGCCCCATGCAGGATATCCATAGCCATCGCTAGTCGAGCATCAGCAGACGGAAGCTACGCGGCTTGCGAAAGTCGTCCAGCTCGTTAACGTGAGACGGGGGCATGCTACATTGGCATGTCCATTCTGGAAAAGATTGCTCATTTGCGAAACCAGCAGCTTGCAACTGGGCGAAGACGGGCAAAATGCCGCTGTCAAGCTTCAAGTCCGTCGCAGGCTGCAGCACGCTGGAATGGGCGGGCGGGCCGTGGACTCGAGCGTCTCTACATGGGTTTTGCGTTGAGCGTGATGGAGCGGAGCAGTCCCGTTAAAATTGATGAATACGTTACTAAAGGACCCACCAAGTCCATGTGAGTGATCAGGAAAGTGACCACCAACGTGAACACGGGAGTCGCCCACTGCACTGAACGCAAAGCCGCCTCTGATCCAGAATGACGAAGAAGAGAGGATAATACGGTATACGAGTGCCCTCGGCGTTCGCCTCTTGACAATCAAAGAGTACACAAGCAGGAGGCGGATGTTGATTATCTGCACGCGGAAATTGGCACCCTGCGCATTCGCCGCCATGATCCCCTCCTCCTCAAAGACCACGGGCCTGACTCTGTGAAGTAACGAAATCATGCTACGCCGGATGGCAACTACCACGCCGCCTGCGATGCGTTCGGCACAGAAGCCCCTCGAACAACTAATATGACGCTGCTCGCCCCTAACATGTTGTAATTCAGCCGCGGGCGCACAGGATTCCTGAATTAGAGCAATATCGTGCCTCCCCAACCGGTTGTTTGGGGTCCCATATCGAGCAGGCGGCTTCCAGTGATTGCCGAAGACGCTACCAAACAGGCCAACGGCGTTCCAGGGGGCGATGCTGAGCTGCAAACAAGGAAGGCAGGGCGAGAGAAGAACGGACGAAGGAAAAAGGTCGGGCCCAACGCCGCAGACCTCGGAAGGGACGCTGCCTATTGAGCTAGAATGAAAAATAAGGAAGATCTCACGCTCATGCGCCTGCGGATCCTCCGCAGGCTCAGTGTGGTCACATAGGAACGGCGGAAGATGTCACGAGACGAGCTTGACGAGCCCTGCGATGCGATCTGCCTGTCCGAAATGCCGAACCAGTTCAGATTGCCGTGGTGCGGGGCCGCGTCCTTACCCGCCGCAGTGTTCTGGTTATCAGAAAAAAAAACATGCGCCTTCACCACGAGCCCCTGACATACCTTCGAGAATCGGATGCCGATGTGTGGGTTGACTTCGAATGTGCCTCCTTCGGGGTGACCGCACGTGTTGAAGCAGGCCTTGCTGGGCCCCCACAGCGGCGAGTGCTGCCTCTTCTTCTCGCGAGCATGGGCTGGCTGACCATGACAGAAAATAAGCGGTTATGATGTGTTGGTTGTGCGATCGAAACAAATAATCACCTGCGTCGACCAAGTCTTGAATATAGGTGATGGGCTCATCGCGGCCGGGGAAGAATGGGGAGTACGTCATTGACACTTTGCACGTAATGGTGATGATCTTGTTCGCGTCGTCGCCGAGTGGGGCCTTCATGATCCCGCCATGGGCGATGGGCACCGCCCACACCATGTTGTAGGATAATCCAAATACGTGCAGTCGGCATGGGTCTGCTTCCTGCCCTCGAGAGCGCGCGGCCGAAGCACTCGCAGCTGAGGGGGCTGAACTGGATGTGCCACTGCGCGTGGTGCCGTGTCCGTCCATGATGCGGCGCAGCTTGGTTACCTCCTCGAAGCACTCGTTGTATTTCGAACCGATGTTGTTATCTAGCTGCCCCACCGACATCTTCACGGAAAGCGCCCATTCGTTGAGCGCTGCTAACGCTGCATCAGTCGCAATGGTACGGTCGGTGATGGCCTGCTGTTGCGGCTGCAAATGCTCCATCATGTGCTTGAGCTGCTGGAACATATTTACGGTCGATGTAGCCTCCGTGGCCATCGCGAGAACCGAGATACCAAACAAACTGAGTGGCCAAAACGCTGCGCCAGCGAGTCGAAACTTGGCCGGTCCTTGAAGCTGACACGTGTGAGACTGCGGAGAAACTCCCAGTGGACGCTCGAACGGGCCTCAAGCTTGGTGGCGGTGATGATGATGATGATGATGATGATGGTGAGGATGAGGATTCTCCCGCACGCAGCGCAAGCGATCAGGTCCCGGAGGCGGGCGCGCGGCGCGCGCGCGGCGACCCGTAAAGGATGACGGGGCGCCGCGCCCGAGCCGTGCGGCGCCCTCAGACGACCTCGTCCAACGAGGCCATCTGGACGGCCAGGTGGCCGTAGCAGCGCCGCAGGCCTGCCTGAGTAAGGCGGGGAGGGGGGGAGGGGGCCGAGAAGCTGCAGGACCTGAACGGGCGCGAGCGGCAAGGAGAATAGAGAAGCGCATTCTCCCGCACGCAGCGCAAGCGATCAGGTCCCGGAGGCGGGCGCGCGGCGCGCGCGCGGCGACCCGTAAAGGATGACGGGGCGCCGCGCCCAAGCCGCGCGGCGCCCTCAGACGACCTCGTCCAACGAGGCCATCTGGACGGCCAGGTGGCCGTAGCAGCCATACCCAGGCTCAAAGCCCTTGCGAAGTGACAAGGTTTTGGCGGGCGGCCGCGAGCAGAAGGGGCCACGCAGTGGGGCCACAGTTCAGAAAGGAAGCGACAAGGAAGTCGCTCGCGCCATCGAAGTAGGTGACACGGGCCCGAGCGGCATCAGGCAAGGCGGAAAGCATCGCGGCGGAAGCATCGTCGTGCAAGAAGCGCTCCGCGCTAGACGCCTGGCGCCAGCGACTACGCCAGAAGATACGACCAATATCTTCTGTGGCCGTATGAAAGTCTGTCGCGCCTGAGCCGCGGGGGCAAGCAGGGGTCAAGTGGAACCCCGCTGGCGTCTCGGCGAGCGGTACGCCTAACGCCAAAAGTAAATGGTTCCACCGAGTACGGAAGCCGCTTTGACCAAAGGTCGACAGAGGATCGGTGGGACCCAAATGCCGAAAGACCATCTCCAAAACCCGAACCACCGCTTTGTCAGAGCACCAGGCGTGCTGTGGCGGGTAAGACATGCTGCTCACTGGATCGGGAATGGTCATCCAAGCGTTGCCTGAGGACTCAAGGCAATCCGAAGGCAACAAAAGGTCACAGCGACGGGCTGACAGCAGCTCGTCGGGCTTCAAGGACATCGTGAACCCTGCCAGCAGCAAGGCGGCCATGACTGGCCAGTCCCAAGTGAAACAAACTGCCACCATAGCGCGCAAGAGCGCTCGTGGCATTGGCGGCCGAAGGCGAGGTGGCTGAGACCGCTTCCAGGCCCTCGCCACTCCCCACGCCTCGGTGAGAAAGGGCTTCCAATGAGGGAGACGTGCCTGGACGCCTATGATCGCGTGCACCAGGATGTTGAGCGGGAAACCTGCGTCGTGCAGCCACACGCCGAACGTTGCGAGGAACCTCGACAGCAGGATCCCACTACGATACAGCGGAAGTGGCGCCACCCCTGCGTCCTCGGCGCACCACAATTCGAACGCGTAGAGAGCTCTTTTGCGCCGATCGCCGGCCGAAGTCAGAACAGCGCCTGACCAGGGAGCGCTGGGAGGCTCCGTCTCTGCCGCCCTGCGGCGGCGGCGGCGCGCGGGGTGGGGGACTCGCCGAGGCCAGGCAAGGGTGGCACTCTCGTCGCGATGCCGCGCCGGCTCAGCCTCGCTGTGCAAGCCCGTACCAACCCTGGCCTCCGCCTCGGCGGCGCTGTCCACCTCCGCGAGGGCAGTTGGCGCTGCCACAGGCGAGGGCGAGTACGCCGCCGCCTCAGGGAATCCAGCGGAGGCGGCCTCTCTGACGCAATCAGCAAGACGAGAGCGGGCGATGCGCATCGCATCCTTGCGCCGCTCGAGCTCGGCTAAGAGCGTCTGCATTCGCTTCGCCAGCTCTCCCGCGCTCTCGCCAGTCTCTTCGCCTGTTCCCAGCATAACCTCGGTGAGAGCGGCCTCGGCAGCGGCGACCGAGGATAGGAATCGCGCGCGAGCGCGCCGGTCGGCACGCGCGCGCCGCGCAACCGCGGCCGCTGGGCCAGCGACTCGGCTGGTGCGCATCGCAACCGAGGTAGCGCACGCCCCGTCTTGGGGCAGGCCTCGAGCCGCGCGCGCAGAGGGCTCCAAGGAGTCGAGAAGGTGTGGCGCAGCCGCCAACGCGTCCGAGCCCTTCTCGTGCGCGGCTCCGCTAGGTTGGGGGAGATCCGCGCTATCAACGGGCGAGTCCACCGACAGAAGTGCGGCGCGAGGCGCGGCCGCGGGGCCAAGAGACCTCGGACTGGCCCCGGCACGGGGCGCGGCCTCAAGCATGGCGAAGGAGGCGGCGGCGGGCCCCGAGGCCGCGGGTATGCGCGCAAGCGCGTTCGGCCGCAATCGATCCGCAGGAACCCGCACAGAAGTGCGGCGCGAGGGGCGCGGCCGCGGGGCCAAGAGACCTCGGACTGGCCCCGGCACGGACTCAAGCATGGCGAAGGAGGCGGCGGCGGGCCCCGAGGCCGCGGGTATGCGCGCAAGCGCGTTCGGCCGCAATCGATCCGCAGGAACCCGCATGGGTGCGCCGTCGACGCGTAATGCTGGTGGCGCACTGGCGGCGCGAGCAGGAGGGCCCATGCTGATCCTGGCGCCCCGCGCCAAGAATGCGCCAACCGGCAAGCTCCCGGAGCTCGCCGAGCCGGTGACCGTGGGCGGGTCGCGAGCTCCGGAAGCGAGGTCGCAAGCGGGGTCGCTGCCGGAGCCGCGCGGCGGCGGAGCGGCCGCGAAGCGGGCGGCTGGGCCAGCCGAGCGGGTGCTCGCGCGAGCGCCCCGCGGCGGCGGTGCGCGGCGAGAGCCCCGCGGCGACGCCACTGGCGGCGCGTCCTGCGAGTCCGACTGGCGTCGCGGGGCGCGGTCGGAAAAAGTATGCGGAACGCGGGCGCCGTCCCCCGGCGCAAGCGGCGCGTCGCGCCACTTCGAGGTGCTGCCGAGCCGGGCGCTGCTGGAGGGGGCACCGGGCGCGCCTGCTCCAAGGCCCGGGCTCCAGGAGCGCGAAGGCAAAGGCTCACGCCCCTCGTCCGCCGACGCGGCGGCGCGATGGCGCGCGCAAGGCTGGCCCCACAGCGCGAAATTGGCAGTGCGCCTGGCCCTACGACCCGGGGGCGGCGCGGCCGCGCCAGGCGCCGAGAGCAGCGCCGCGGGCGCACGAGCAGCGCGCGCACGACGGGGGCGCTCAGCGCGAACCGTTTCCGCTGGACGAGCTGGCCGATGGCGCCTTCCGCGCGAAGAGCAGGGCGCCGAGGGAGTCCCAGAGGCGGAGGCCCCGAAATCCGGCCGTGCTCCGCCCAGCTCGGGCTGCAAGCACTGGCAGGCGCCGGCGGCGCGCCCGTCTGGCCACGGCCGCGCTCTTGCATATAGGCGCGGGCCCGCACGAACGCCTCCGCGGCAAGTCCCGTGCTCCCGTTCCTGGCAAGGTAGGGTTCCCGCCCCCGGCTGGCAACGAGAAGCCTCGCCAAGCAGGAGCGACTTCGCGTCGCAGAACCTGGACCAGAGGGGAGAGGCGTCCGCGCGGTCCGATGCGGACAATGGGCGATGGCGCGCCCTGTCCGGGCGGTGCGGCGTGGCCAACCGCCGGAACTGGCGTTCCATGGCCGACCGGTCGGCACCCGGTTTGAGCTGAAGGAGCTCGCGCGCCGTCCGCACCTTTGCAACCTTGGCGGGTCGCTTGGGATCGGTCCGGGCGGCGAGCCTCGGCCTGGCCGCCGAAAGCTGGGCGGGCGCGCCGGGCGGGCCAGCGGCAACGGGGGCCGCACCCGGCCTGAAGGGCGCTTCGAAAGGCGACGCGCCCTGGGAGGCTTCATGGGGAAGCGCGGAGAGCTCAGCGGCACCTTCGGCGCTCCTTCCCCCGAGGCATCCGCCGCCCACCGCGGGAGAGGCGTTCCGCCTAGGAATCTCTGGAGCCTCGGCTTGCGCTGGGTCGGGCTGCGGAAGCGTGCCGGGAGCTTCGAGAAAAACCGGCGCCTCGACCCCAGTTGCGGCGGCCGCGCTTGCAAACCATGCGTCGGCCGCGGGGGCGGGCGAGAGAGGGGGACGTGCCGCCAGACCATGGGCGGCCCGGGCATTCCCCCGCGCAAGGAGCCCCTGTGCTAGGACTAGCGCGGCGAGCCGTCCCCATAGGCAAGTGGGGTAGGGAGAATGCGCGTCAGCAAGTGCGACCCAATCGAACCTACCGAAATCGCCCGCCTCAGCGTCGACCAGCCACGCAGGAGCCTCCCTGGAGGGGGGGCGCACAGGCCGATTCCTGGTGGGGTCATCCGCCCTGTGGACGTCGGTGGGCACATAGAGGCCACCCATGTATAAGCCACCGCTCAAGATGTAAGGCAAAGCCGTGCTGAGGACATGGGAAAGCCCTGGAGAGCTGCTGCGACCGTGGGCGGCCGCGCCCAAGGCGACCTTAGAATCGAGCAGCACAGGGATCCGAGAGTCCGGCATGCGAACGCAGCAGTACTTGCACAGACTCTTGAAAACAGTGGCCTCCAGGATGTTGATGTGACGCGGCATTCGAAATTCCCATTTATAGGCCAGGCGGAAGTGCAGCGCTTCCGACAGTTCGCTTATCCAGTGCGGCGCGACTGGGGGCTCAATGGAAGGGAGCCCCAAATCGCGATGCAGCTGGGTGAGCTCGGGGCCTAATGGGACTCCCCGGTCCAGCACGGCAAGCAAACTTCGGTTGTGGAGGACCGTGTGCCACCCTCCGTGCTCAGACCGGCGCCACAACTCTTGGGAGAGATGTGGACTGATCGAGGAGCGGACCACTCCCCCCCAGCCGAGGGAGGCGTCCGTGCCGAACACTTCGGGGGAGTAGCCCGCGCGAAGGTCGGTAATGGCGACAAAGGCCAGGTAAGTGCAGGCTAGCAGCTCGTCGCGAACGGAGACGGGGAGCTCGTATTCGAACCCATCTTCCGTCGACAACGACGACAGGAAGTTGTAGACGCGCGTGAAAATCGACAGCATGGGCCTGCGAAAGAGAAACACTTGCACCCAACATCCGACGAGCGACGCTAGCACCGCGCGGGTCGAATGACCGAGGTACACTTGGATGAGGGTTAGCCGGCACAGGGCCACGGTGCGCACAGGAGGCGCGCACACGATGCCTATCCGACCCTCCACCTCGGCACCGACCACGACCTTATGAGTCGCGCCACGGGTCCGCTTACCAGGGTGCTGGACCAGCCCCACGCGAGGGTAGCCGCGGTCGCACGCAGGAAACACCTCCTTATCACGACGATTTGGGTCGTCGGGGCGGGGAGCTAGGCCATTCCAGGACAGCTTCTGGAAGCCCGTGTGATCGTCGATGTTCAACATCTCGACGAAATGGCCACGCGGAAACGGAGTCCTGTGCACAGCTTGCTCATGGGGGCGAAGAGCCCCGAAGCTGCGAAGGACACCCTCGTGCGCAGAGTTTGCGATTTCCACGGCCATGTTGTCGCCCATGGCCAGCGCGTTCAAGCACGGGGAAACATCCGCGCCCTCGAGGTCAGGGCGCCACGCATTGAATGCCTTGAACCGCGCACTGGGCAGCCGCACGCGGAGGGCATTGCGCTTCGCTCGAGCTGGTGGCACCTTAAAGGTGTAATAGAACTCGCGTAAGTCATCGCATGACACCACCAACCACTCGCCTGCAGCGAGACCCATGCGGCAGAGCAGGAAAGCCTGCCCAAGGCGCTGAGTGCTGGAAGAAATGCTCTGACAGCGACTGTTCACCACCGTGGGATTAAGAATCAGCCGATCGTACTCGCTGTCCTTGGGGACCCTGAACGCTCCGCAAGCCTCATCCCAAGCCAGGTCTGAGGTGGGAGTCAAGTACAGGGCGCCGCAGGAGTCCCACTTCCGAAGAAGCTCCCACAGCTGATCACGGTCCATGTGGACGCGGGCCCCCGGGAGGCCCGATGGCCACTCGGCCGACGGAAGACGCATGGTTTCGGGGTCGTGAAAAGCTTTGCGGACCCGCGCGTCGGCGAGGAAGGGAGTGGGATCAAACGTCGGAGAATAATCCCACTTGATGCGGGACGCCCTGACTCGGAGGTCGAAGGGCTCAGACTGGGTGGAGTCCCAGCCTGCCGCTGAAGCCAACGATCCAGGCACAGGAGGCGCGCTGGACGGGCATTGCCGCATGGGGGCGGGCACCTGGGAAGAGGAGGTGAAGGAAGCCTCGATAGCTGCAACATGGGTGGCCAGGCCATGGAGCGAGACTTCAGTGGCGTCGAACTTGGAGAAAGCCCGACCTAAGTCGCTCTTGCCGCCGCGGGCAAGGCGAACTGCGATCCGACACAACCGCTCGAGGCGGTCGCGAGTACCCTCCTGGCAGGGCGTGGCCGCTGTGCACACATGGGCCTCGATGGGAGCGAGGCTGGGATGGCCCAAGGTGAGCCAGTTTAGCGCAACAACGGCGTGCTGTGCTAAGGTGCGCGCTGCGCGCCTCAAGCGCCACCGCTCGCGCGCGCGACCCGTCAAGGTTACAGGAGGCGGCGGCAGAGAAGGCGCTGGAGGGCACGGCCAAGGATCGCGGGGAGGCGGCTCCAACACGTACGAGCCGTCCCGGGCCGACGCGCTGAGGGAGGTGCGGGTGAAAGACGACAGAGAACAACGAGCACCCATCCCAACCTGAGCTAAAGCAGCAGCCCAATGGGTGATATCGATGTTCGCGCCAGGAAACAGGCGCAGCAAGGCAGAAAGGTCAGCGACAAAGGGCGCGACCTTGGGAAAGGAAGGCGTGGTGCCGGTAGGTGCAGACGGCCTCGAATCCCCCGCGGACAAGTCAACGCGAGAGGCTTCGGAACTGGCAGCGGCCCCTGAGGACAGGACAACTCGAGGGGCCGGTGGCACGGTAGTGACCCCGGAGGACAAGTCGACTCGAGGGGGGTTCCCACTGGCAACAGAACCGATGGAAGCGACGGGCGGTGCGCCTGTGTCCCCGTCGGAAGGGGCTTCGGCAGCACGGTGAAAATTGCCAAAATGGCCACTCGGCCCTGAAGGGGAGCCAGGGGTAGTGCGAGAGTCGCGACAGCGGCACGAACTCCTCCCTGCGGGGCCGCAACAGCATCGCTGGAGGAGCGCGTGCCTACTCTCACGGCCTCGCTCAGCCCAGGCACGCCTGGCAGCAGCAGCGTCGTCGCTTACAGCGACTCGCCGCTGCGTGAACCCTCGGCCGGTGCACGCAGCTCGCGTGCGTCCACCCCTGTGGTGGGATGCGCCGCCGTGGAGGGCGGCTCCGCCGGCGGCCTGGGAGCCGGCGGAACGGGCGCGGCAAGGGCCTGCCGCCACCCGCACCAGGTCACGCGACACGGGGGGGGCTTGATCCCCGTGAGGAACCATGCGGTTCCGAGGTAGCCGCGGCCCCCCACCAGCTGGACGATGAACATGCACCGCTGCAGCGCCTCCCGCTGGCAGATGAAAGCCAGATCGAGAGCCCTCTGGGGCGCCTCGGCAGGCAGCCCCAGTGTGTCCCCTGCGACCCCCTCGGCGGAGCCGGCGACCGCAGCGGGGTCGGCCCGCCCAAGTGGCGGGGGGACGCGCGCGGGAGGGGCAGGCGGGAGCGCCTGCGGAGGGGCGTTCGACCGAGCCTTCCCCCACGCTGAGACGAGCGCCGAAGCTGGGGTCCCAGCGCGCAGCTGGACGCGATGAGGTGGCGCAGGTGCCCTGGCCAACGTGGCCGCGATCCCGAATGGCTGAAAACCCAGACGAACCGCCACGTCGGCGAAGGGCTGGAGCGCCTCTAGCCTCGCGGAGGGCGCCCCCAGAGCGACGCGAGGCACACGGCCGTGACGGCGGCTCCAGCCCTGGTGGGGGCAGGAAGCCTTGAAGACACGGCGAAGTGGCCATAGGACAGCTTTGCGGCGGCGTGCCCAAATCGCGAGCTGCGGCGGGGGCTGAGGGATCGGTGCGACCCGTGCTCTGTGGCGCCGAAGCAGCGGCGCCCGGCAGGCAGGTACCAGCTACCCCGAAACCATCTGCAGCAGCAGCAGAAACATGTCGCGTAGCGCCTGAGAACAAGGGGGCCGACACTGGCAGGGACGCGGGGTCCGTCGACGCCGAGGTTGGATTCCCGAGTAGCCCGAGCGAGTGCAAGATGGCGTGGGCGCTCGCACGGGAAGCACTGACCGCAAGCGGCTCCCTTGGAGGCAGGGGTGAGGCCCCTAGGCAGGGGATCGCCGACTGCCCACTTCCGCTGTCAGGAAAAGGAAACCCAACCGCGGCGTCGGTCGCGCAACGGTTGTGCGGCGGCGGCACCCGAGCGCCCGCCTCCAGGCTAGCGAGGCAGGGAAATGGCCCCACCTGCCAGACCGCAGGGCACGACAGCGCCTCAAACCCAGGTGGCGGGTGGAAGGGCAACACTGTCGAAGCGCCCCCTGGCGTAATCGCTGGCGCTAGTGCCGGCGGAAGCGCAGGCGTCGGTGCTGCCGCCGTCTGTGCTGGCGTCAGGGCTGGCGTCGGCGCTGGCCTCGGTGCTGGCGTAGGCGCTGGCGCTGGTGCCGGCGTAAGCGCAAGCGTCGGTGCTGACGCCGCCAGGTGCTGGCGTTGATGCTGACGTCGGTGCGGCGCTGGCGCTGGTGCTGGTGTAAGCGCACGCGTCGGTGCTGCCGCTGTCCGTGCTGGCGCTCGTGCAGGCATCGGTGCCGGCCTCGGCGCAGGAGGAGGCGCTGGCGCTGGTGCCGGCGTAAGCGCAGGCGTTGGTGCTGCCGCCGGCAGTGCTGGTGTTCGTGCATCAAAGCCAGGCGGTGGGCCCATCCGCCAAGCACGCGGCTGTAACGGCGACTCCAACCCAGGGGGGGGCCGGAAGCTGGCGCGAGTCGGCGAGGCGGCTCTGGACTGCTCCGCGGTGGCCCTGTGCGCTCGGCACGCGTCTGTGACGGCGGCTCCAACCCTGAAGGGAGCTGGAGTCCCGAAAGCGAGGGCAAAGCTGCCTTGGGACCGACTCGCGGCGGGGTGCTAAGCTGGTTAACTGCGGTGGCGGCTGGGGAGCGGTACGAACCCCTCCCTGCGGGGCCGCAACAGCATCGCTGGAGGAGCGCATACCCACCCCCTCCAAACCGCCAGAATCCACAGCGTCCGCCGATACAGTAGGCGGGGGAGGCACCGCGCGCGACAGCTCGTGGGTGATTGCCAAACGAACAGAGCTCCCGCCCCGCCTGGTTTCGACAACCGACGGCTCCGACCCTGGAGGGGGCCGAAAACCCGCGGGGGCGGGCGAGGCGGCCAGAAAACTTGCTCGCGGCGGGCGGCCAGACTGGTGAGCCAGGCCGACGGTTGAGTGGGCGGCACGACCCCTCCCCTGCGGGGCCGTAGCAGCATCGCTGGAAGGGCGCATGCCAACCCCCTCAAATCCGCTGGGTCCCGCCCGAAGGGCCCTGGGCGCGCGCGCGCCTGTCGTTGCCCACGCGAGGGAAACGATGCCGCGAACGGCAGCTGAGCCATGGCGAAGCGGCGACTGGAGGGGGAGGAGTAGAGGGGGAGTGGAGAAAGAGAGGGTCCACCGACTCCGACTCCTCCGTCCTGGACGCCGTTATCTTCGCGCCGGTGGCCTCTCCGCCTGTTGCCAGGCGGGCGGTGTTCCGAGAGGCGGCGGCGACACTCGTGGCGCGAGCAATAGACCGTTCGGCGGCGGGCGGGCTCGACCCTTGAGTGGCGCCGGCAACGGGCGTAGCGCGAGCACTCTTCTCCCGGGCCGATGGCGCGGCCTCCTCGTGATGCGAGGGAACTCCACCTCCTACTCCTCTCCTCAGATGGGCGTCCGCTCCGGGGTCCAAGGGGAAGAGGCAAGAGGAAGGAGGGGAGTTTTGTAGCGGCGAAAGGGAGGCAGGCGCCATCGGATGCCGAGCCTGCGGGACGGGGCTCAGAAGCCAGCGTCGCACGAGCAGCAGCTGCGGCAGGCGCGGGAGGAACCCGCGAGCAGGTCAGACGCCTGCCTGGACGGCCTGGCTGGGGCCACGCCCAGATGACACGGGCGCGCACTGCCAGGGGGGCAGCGGCGCCCGAGCGGAGAGTGTGCTCACTCGCCGCTGCCGGGTGCCCACAGGAGGCAGCCGGCCCACCCCCACCCGAGCTCTGACTGGCGGGGTGAAAGAGCGACCCCGAACCAGCCAGATCACGGAGGAAGCGTTTGGACCCCTGCCTGCGGCAGTGGCCCAAAGCAGCTCGTAGCCCAGCAAGTAGAACACCGCCGCGTAGGTGAAGAGGAACCTGCGCGGCGGTGGCAACCGCAAGCCCCCTGGCGCCCTGGCCGCGCGCGCGCGCGGCGGGGGGAGCGGGGGGCGAGAAGAGCAAGCTTGGGGCCGAGAAGCTGCAGGACCTGAACGGGCGCGAGCGGCAAGGAGAATAGAGAAGCGCATGAGGATGATGATGATGATGATGATGATGATGATGGTGAGGATGAGGATGAGGATGAGGATGAGGATGATGATGATGATGATGATGATGATGATGATGATGATGATGATGACGACGACGACGACGACGACGACGACGACGATGATGGGGGGGTCGCGGAATGCTGAAAATCGGTGCCGCAAGGGTGACGAAAAATGGGCAGAGGGGAAAGAGGACAATGGGGCAGCGGAGGCGGAAGACAGATGACGACGACAACGACGACCGTTCCCAGAAGGATCCATGGAAGTACCCGAAGATCCCACGAAAACTTCCAGAGGCCTCTGGAAGACTCCGGGAGCCAACCAGAGCCTCAGACGCCATACAGCAGAAAGCCACATCCAAGAACGACGGCGCAGAAGGAGTCCAGGGCCGTGTCGGTGAACGTGTCCCACGAGATGCCGCGGGCCGCGCCCTCGTGCCTCTCGAGCGTGTTGATCACGGCGAGTCCGATATTTGACCACCTGTCTCCTGCTCCTCCTCCTCGCCCTCCATATGTCATCATCCTCCTGATCCGCCACCCTCACATTTCCTCGTCCCCCTTCCCTTCCTCCTCCGTCTTCCCCCTCTCATATCATCATGGCGACATCCCGTGCAGTTACCATGCCCTCTCCTTTCCAAACAGCGTCTCCTTGTCGCAGAAACAAACCTGTCAGCGAAGCGGTCTGGGCGCTTCGCCCGGGTTCCACTCGCAGCGTCTGATCCAGAAGATTGAATATTTTCAGCTGCAGCTGTGGAGAGCGGTAATCTTTCACGGTGTTGTTCTCACGTTCGCTCCACGCATTCGCTTTCACCGCTTCCAAGTGACACGAGAGGCAAGCGGGTGGCAAAATGCTTCACGATCTGTAGTACCGTTGTGAGAACCATCACCGCGAATGGCGAGGAAGAAGGGTCCGTGACCGAATAAGCGAAAACCGCGCGCTTCGAAGGCAGCTCGTTCGATGCTGGAGGCGGTACTGGAATGCGCCACCAGATGCAACTACACATGAGTGTGCGCATGTATTCCCCCTGCTGCTGCAAGTCCCCCCCTTCGTTTTTTCACCGGCCGAAGGTGGGGTACAGTCAAGCTGCTGCAATGAGGAACGCCAGATAAGAACCGAAGACCCTTCTGGCACCAGAAGAGCCTGGGTGCATGAGGAGGGTTAAGGGAACAGCCACGGAATGGTCTAAGAGACAACGAGCCCCTTCCGAAGCCAAAGAGGTCCTTATTACAGCATCTTGACTGCAGGGGGGGGTCCAGGCAGCCTTACACACCATAAGCTCGAGGGCTATCTTCACGGCGGTGGCTGCCACAACCTGTCCGAGGTTCGAAGTCAAGGGCCGGCCGGGCAGGCTAGGGAAGCGCGGGCAGTCAGGCGCCGTCGCCGTCGCCGTCGTGCCCGTGGGCGCAGAGCTCGTGGGGGCCGTCGCAGGCGCCGGCGATGGCTACAGCCGGGGGCGTTGACCTAAGGAACCCTGAATAAGGAACGAGGCCCCTTTTTTCCATAAGTTAACCTCCGATTTCCGGTCGGAAACACAAGGGAAGCCTGAGGCAAGCGGCTCGCGGCCGCGCCTGCGCGCTCTCTCCCCGCAGAGCTCTCGCGCCCCGCGGCCCCGCACACGGCGCGCTGGGCCCCGCCGCCCCCCGCCGCGGGCCTCCGGCGGGCGCCTCCCGGGCGCCGCACCCGCGGCCTCTCCCTGCCACCCCCCCTTGCGAGCGCCCCTCCCGCCACCGCGGCCTCTCCGAGGCCGCCCCTGCGAACGCCGTCCCGCAACCAGAGGCATCCCAAATGGGGTCCATCCCCCAGAGGAGGAGGAGGAGGAGGAGGAGGAGGAGGAGGAGGAGGAGGAGGAGGAGGAGAAGGATCGAGGAGGAGGATAGGTGGAGTCGGTGCATCGCGCCGCCTCGCCGATGCATCGGCGACGCGTCGGCGCTGCATCGGCGCTGCATCGGCCTGGAGAAGAGCGGGCTCCACATCGAGCTCTTCGGTCTCTCCCCGACGCCGCCCCTGCGGACGCGGGCCCGTAGTCGCGCCAGCTCCCGCAGGGACGTCCTGCCTCCGCCGCCGCCGACGGCGTCGGCGCGAGCACATTCAGGAGCACCGGCGGGCGCCGCGACCGAAGCCGCCCGCGGCCCCCTCCTGCCCCGCAACACCAGTTTCTCCACGGGTGCTTTCAGACGAGACGAGACGACGAGACCACCCTAGACGCACGGGCGTGCGGCCCGATTGAAGTGCGGGTGGGCGCGGCAGTAGATGATGATGCAGACGTTGTCAAACACGTAACCTCGGTTGCACTCCATTCGCTCACTGTCTCGGACGCCTGCAGAAACAAAACAAACGCATTAACATAAGAGTTCGAAGCTCCGCGCGAAGCTCCGAACATTCATGTGTACGCAGCTTTTTCTTGTTCGAATTTCTCCACGGGCGCCTTGCTCGGCGCGTACGTGCACGGCTGACCCGCGCTGCGTGCACGGCTTCCCCGCGCTGCGCGCAGCTTGTCGGTTCTGCCGCTGCGGCCCGTGTGTTTCCTGTGAGCGCGCGCAGCGGGCAGCGCGCTCCGATTAGCGCAGAAGATTGCGAGAGGACCAGTTTCCCCGCACATGGGGAAAACACTGACCTTCTGCTTCAAAAGTCGACGCTGGGTCTGAGGATCTCCCTGGAGCCACTCGCTCCACTCATGAGTCGATGATGCGTCGACCGTCCGTCGACTTGAGTCGAACCTGAGTCGAACTTGTTTGAGCCGAACTTGAACCGAGCAAGCATCGAATCAGTCGACATACTTGCACATACATCTACAATAATATTAGACTGCTGGAACTGAACTAGATCATGACAGATCCGTCAGGTGGGCACCCTGAAAGCCCCAAGACGAACATCTAACCAACGTGCGTGCAAGAGTTACACGGATCAAGACAAACCTCCCTGGATTTTGACTTTTGACCATGTGCTGACGAGTGTAGGTGCTTCAAGGATGGAAGGCGGGCACTTCTCAAGTCGAGGCTGTCGTCTGAACGGCAGGGCCACGGAATGCTTATGATTCATGGGTCTCCCCTGCAAAGACAAGAACACTTGTACGGTCTGATGACGAGGGGACCTGTGACGGAAAGCTGCATCATCGAAGCTCCCAGTACAAGATTTAAGTGATCAAGTCAGTACGATACCGATGATCCAGGGCACCCTGGAAGAAGACAGGCGGTGCTGTAGAGAACCGCTGAGGGGCATTAACTGATCCATGTGCAGCAAGATGCCTGGAAGGGTCCTGAGGGTGACAAGCTCGTACATATCCTTGACTAGGCGTAGTGCACGCGGGCGCTGTGTTGGCTCCGATTTGGACCATTCCCCCACCTCCCTTGGCCGGTAGGTACGAACTTACAGTAGGAGCTCGACAACAAGAAGCCTCCCATAAGAAACCCAACTCTGAGACCCAAGGGCGTCCATTGATTGTTGGTGTGGGAACGTCACGCGTTCCCTAGCAAAATCATCGAACCCCCAAAAACCAAGGGCACCCTGAAGGCAAGCAGGGTGTTTCTTGGGATGGGCTTCCACTGTATACGAAAACAAAGGACGCAACCCACTTCCATGCGTCAGAGTGGCGCTGCCTCTCCGAAACGCTGCTGATGAAGACTGAGCCGTTCGACATGGGCGCGCCACTCCGCTGCCCGCTGCACGTGCCATATCTTTGTTGCGTCATGGGTGTACTCTAGTCCGTCTCCACTTCCTTCGTGTCACTTCTCTGGCCATCGCTCGGACGTCCATTTCCTGTTTGTCTTCGGTTTCGTGCGTGGCTTTTTCGCGAAATGATCAAGGATGCTCCCCGATGGTCCTCGCCGAAGGAAAAAACGCACACGTCCGAGCGATGCCAAGTTCTTCTTCTCCGCTGGCTCCTGCGTCTGCGCCATCAGCTTCCTATCATCCGCCACCGTACCTGCGGCACGCTGAGGCGTGGAAGGATGCCAAGGGCTGCCTGGCAGGGCCTCTGCAGTCTTCTAATCGGGGATGGACAGAACCCCCTTTAGCAAAACGTGGTTTAGTGAAAACGACCTCGGGCCCAAACCCGGCGGGCGCAAGCCTGGAAAATAACGGCCACGGCGCCCTCTCGAAAGCCGAAAACGGACAATTCACTAATCGACGTGTCACTGTTGGGGGTTCTGTCCAGCCCCGATCTAAAGGGACCCCCCCGTGGTCACGCTTCCCCGACTTGCCTGCGTCTCTCCTGTTACCGGGGGGGGCCCCTGGGCGGCAACGGCGCCCCCCTGGGGCCCCCCTGAGGCCACCGTGACGGCCCAGGAGGCCCCGTCCAAGAGGGCACCGGGTCGCCGAACGGTCGCTCGAAGGCGCCCAACACCACGGTACGGCCTCCAGGTGGCCCAGGAGGCCTCCAAGACGCCCCGAGAGGCCTCCCGAGAGGGCCCCAAGAGGCACACCTCATTGAGTTTCCTTAGTTTGTGGGAGGTTTGGGCGTTCTCTCGCGTCTTCGGCGTTCCGACGCTCCAGTACGGCGAATAAGCCCCCAAACCCACCCCAAACGACCCAAGAGGCCTCCAGGCCCAAGAGGGCCCCAAGACGGCCTGAGAGCGGCCCAAGACGGCCCAAGAAGCGCCCAAGACGGCCCCAAGAGGACCGCAAGAGAGGGAACACGCACCGAAACCCCGAGCCTTCCACCCCTAGAGGCCCCTGGGGGCCCCAAGAGGCGCCCAAGAAGGACAGAGAGGGCTCCAAGACGGCTCCCAACGGGGCCCAAGAGGGGGAACACGAACCGAAAATCCAAGCCTTCCGCCCCAAGAGGCCCCCAGGCCCCAGGAGGCCTCCAAGAGGCCCCAAGAGGCCCCCACGAGGCTCAAAAGAGGCCCCAGGAGGCCCCAAAACGGCCCCCAAGAGGCTTGAAAACTGCCTCCAAGAGGCCCCCGAGAGGCCTCCCACGAGATCCCAGCGAACATCCAATCGGCTTCATACCCACAACTCAGGAATGGTGGCGGGACTTGCCGCAGGCAGCTGGATAATGTGTTATCCTCTTGCTCCTCCTCCTGCTCACATTACCTTACGTCTCCGTCCTTACATCCCTATCCCGCTCCCCCTCCTCATCCTTCTCATCTTGCCGGTCCTCCTCGAGACCACCTGGGTTTCGCCTCGAGCGCTTTGATCTTGGACCATCTGGCCCACGCCTCTGCCTTGTCGACTGCCTTGTCGACCGCCTTCCACCACACGTTGAAATCCTCGGTCGACCTGCCCCCGTGCTTGTAAATGCGAGGGCACCCGTAGAGATCCGCGGGCCACCTCCGCGGGGCGGCAGGCCGTGAGGAGGGCCACAGGAGGCCCCGGTCGAGGGGCCCAGACTGGCACAGACGTGCGCCCTCGGAGCTCCGCGCGGAGCCTCGAGCTGGAGCTCGTTCTCTGCGCTCTGGCCCTCGAGGGACGGCCACTGGAAGCCCAACCGTTGCCAGCCCAAGGATGCCCCCCTCCGCGCCGCCGGGCGCGGGCCACCCCGAGTTCCTTGGCTCCGCTCGCTGCCTGCGAGCGCCGAGGCTTTCTCCTGAAGCTCCTGCCTCAGCTCCTCGACCTCCTCCACGTCGGCCTCCCTGCCAGAGGCGGCACCAGAAGAGAAGGTCCGCCAGCTCCAAGCCTGGCCCCGTGGTGGCCTCGGGCGCCGCGGCAGATCGATCCCGCCTGGTGGCCCAGCAGCCCCAGGAGGGCAACCAGCCATGCGGCTCAGGCACAGCCCCAGGATGGCTCGGCTTGGGGATCTGGCGGCTGAGGGCGCGGCCCTTCAGATATTGATGGTCACCCACGAGTGAGGCGTTGAGTCCGAGTCCGAACTGCTCGCCGAATTGCTGCTTCAGATCGTCGAGGGTCTCTTTCACGTTTGGAACGGTCGGAATCTGCCGTGCCGTGGAAGCAGGTCGGCAAAGGAGCCCCGTCAGAGCTCCCAAGAGGGCTTGGTGGCGGACCCGTGCCATGGCAGGGGTAGAACTGCAAACTGTATTTGGCAAACGTGCGCCACCTCTGGGCAACCCAGCAAAAGTTTTGAGTCTGTTCTTGCCGCCCACTCCCGCTCTCTCTGTCTCTATCTCTGTCCCTTCCTCCCTATCTGTGAGTACATGCATACTCCCCACATCGCCTCCCAGAACTCCAACCTCGTGAGTTTTTCGCAGCGCGTGCCCTCGATCTTCCGAGCCTAACACGCTCCGTTCTCAGAATCAGATGTCCGCAGCGGGTCGGCATATGTGGAACATCTGGAGGTCTGGATAGTAACCTCTTTCGTTATTGATGTATTGCTTTCTTTATTTCTCTCTCTCTCTCTCTCTTTCTTCCTTTGTTCGTATTATCTCTCTCTTCTCTCTAGAACTAGAACGTCGAGCAGCTCGGCGGGATACAGCACCAGCAGCCTCGCATTCAAGAGTGAGACGAACGATGCTTCGAGTAGCACGTCCGTCAGCAGAATGTCGGCGACGAAGACTTCGATCCTGAGCAACGTGAACGAATTGAGTACCATGACGCCAAGCAGGACGGCAGGACCCAGCACCACAAGCCTCACATCTTCGAATGAGGCGAGCAGCGCAATGAACAGCACGTCGGGGAACGGCGCCTCTGTGACCAGCACCCCGACACGGAGCAGCATCAGCGAACCAAGCACCACGACGTCGATCAGTGCGACATCGAGCGTGCCACGGGACGGCACGCCGAGCGGTGTGACGGGACAGCAGATTGTGCACCACGACGTTGACAGCGCGACGGGACGGGACGGGACGCCTCTGGAGGTGTTGGGCCACCAGGACCCCGCCTTAGGCGCCAGGCCGCCTAAGCTGCAAGCTGCATGAAAGCTCGACCACACGGAGCGCAGCTCAGCCCCTACCGTCCCTCCCTTCTCCTCCCCGCGTCCGAGAAGGTACAAGGCTGCGATGCCTCTAGGGGCGGGTGGCCACCAGGACCCCGCCCCAGTCCGCCTACCAGCAGCACGATGAAGGCGAGCATCATGACGTTGAGCTGCACGACGAGATCCATCACCAGCTGCAGCACATCTGCGAGAGAGACGAACAATTCTGCGTGCACCACGTCTTTGAGCAGCACGTCCAGGACCACGATCTCAGCACAAAACGGTCTCAAGAAACACGAACCAGAATTGCTCCGCGACGCTGGGAGGCACGACGGGACTCTGCACCAGCAACCTCGCGCCAACGAGTGTGACGACCAGTGCAAGCAGCGCATCGATCACCACGCCCCTTCCCAACACGTCTGTCGGGCCGGGCGAAAGGGGGGGATAGCAAAGGGGGGGTTTGAGAATCAGCTCACGTAGCTGATTCTTCCGGCGCCTCCCGGCGCCGGGAGCGGCCATGTATCGAGGAATTGGCCCCTCGGTGAGGCCGAAACCAGCTGCATGCAGCAAATTTCGTAACCCCCCCTTTCCCAATCCCCCCCTTTCGCCCGACCCGAGTCTGGGAGCAGCACCGTGATCACAAGCAGCCCGACGGCGCCGCTTTTCCTCCCCGGCGGTTCCGGCCACACCGTGCCTCGAAGAGGCCTCCCGGGCTCGTCCGGGCGGCCGCTGGGATGAAGGGGCCCACAAACACACAAATAAATACACACAAATAAAAAGATTCCCCATATTTTCCTATATTTTCTGGGTTTTTGTCTTCCCCCCCACTTCCCATATTTTCCCATATTTTCTGGGGAATCGACGATTCATTGTGTCTGTGTGTTTCTTTCCCTCCTGATGGGAGGGTGCCCGCCACGCGGCGCCTCCAGCAGGACCCCTGCCGGGCCGCGAGGGTGTGGGGCCCCCGCGGGGTACCGCGACCCCGTGGCACACCCCCCCCCCCACAGGCGCTGCCCGCGACCTCGCGGCCCCGAGCCGTGCGGAGGGCAGCGGGGCGCCTCGCGGCGGCGCCCCCCGGGGCTCGACGGACAGATGGAGGCGGGGCCGGCGCGGAAACGCGCGGCCTCCCACGGTGCGCGGGCAGCACCTCGTCGCACACCGAAACGCACTTGCGCACCACGCTTCGCACCGCGGGGCGGGACGTTGTGCAGCGCGACGGGACACCACGCTGTGCACAGCGGCGCTGAAAGTACGATGGGACGGCACGGGACGTCTCTGGAGGTGGGGGGGCAGCAGGACCCAACCCCAGGTGCCAGGCCGTTTGCCGGACATGTTACATGGGGGCTCGACCACACGGAACGCAGCTCAGCCCCCACCGTCCCTCCCTTCTCCTCCCCGCGTCCGAGAAGGGTACAAGGCTACGATGCCTCCAGGGGCGGGTGGCCACCAGGACCCCGCCTCAGCCGCCAAGCCGCATACCAGCAGCACGACGAGACTCAGCACCACTAGCTTCACATAAACGAGTGAAACGAGCAGTGCCACGAGCACGTCTCTGAGCAGCACGCCATGGGTCAGCACCCCAACACCGAACAGAACGACGGGATCAAGCAACACGGCGTGGCGCATCACGACGGGACCCAGCACCAACAGTCTCGAATCTACGGGCAATGAGCACCACGTCCGCGAACACCTCGTCTGCGACTAGCACCCCGACGCTGTGCAGCACCAGCGGGTCGAGCACCACGAAGCTGACCAGCACGACGGGACGGCACGGCAACACGAGCGCGAACACACTGAGCACCACGGCGGTGAGCGTGGGACGGCTCGGCACGTCGAGCAGTGCGACGGGGCGGCACGCTGAGCACCACGACGTCGAGAGTGAGACGGCAAAACACGCGACGCCGCTGGAGGTGGGAGGGCGCTGGGACCCAGCGGCGGGGGCCCAGCCTGCGCAAGTTGCACGGGAGCTCGACCACTCGGACCGTAGCTCCGCCCCTGCCGTCCCTCCCTCGTCCTCCCGCGGCCGAGGAGGCACGCAGCGTTGATGCCTCTGGAGGTGGGTGGCCACCGGGAGCCCCCCCCGGGCGCCAACGACCTGAGAGAGGACCCGCGCGAGGCTAGCGACGGCCCGGGTACTGGGCCCCCCACGCGGGCGCAAGTGCCGCCGCCTTGAAACCCCATGGGCTGGGCCGTGCTGCCGCACCCCCAGGCCCTCGACGCGGCGCGCTCCGCCATCCGGCCGCTGCCGCGTCCCGCCATCCGGCCGCTGCCACGGCCTCAGCACCGCTCACGAAGGTGAAGGCATCCGAGCGACTCCAGCACAGACCACCGAACGGAGTCGTGCCGCGCCACGCCTCACGGTTGCCAGTCGATCTGCGGACCTCGGTGCCGGGACTGCCCTCACTACCAGCATCATAGCGCTGCGTCAACGTGCTGCCAGCCCCGTTCATGTCCTGCGTGCAGCACCTGGGAACAGTCAGGACCCCGTCTTGACAAAGTCCAGAGAACACAGACCACCTGGAAGGGCATTCATCACGCCTTCCGGTCGCCTGCTGACCTTGGGGCCTCTCCCCAAGCAAGCCACCCGGCGTGCCTCGATGCTCACCGCTAGCGCACCAGTGCTAGCCTCCCCATACTCTGAGTCCGCTGCGCGAGCTGCTGGCGACTGCTCCGTAGCTCTAGCACTGGGCCGGTGCGGGGGGCGCCCCAAAGCGGCGCCTCGGTTCACTGAGGTGCCGAGGCGCGCATGCCAACGCACGCTTGCAACTGACGTTTTTCTTGGATGTGCAGACGGGCCCTTGAGTGGCCTGTTCACCACAGACCCGCTTGCTTTCCAGTCGGGGTCATACGGACCGCGCCAGGGAAGATGGTAGCTCCCCATCTCTGTTCGTATTGCGGCGCCTCCCGCTCCGTGAGACAGGCCCGCGATGCCCTAGCCCGCGGCTGGGCCTGGACCAGACCTGGTCCGAGCTGGCGTTCTCTCTCTTTTTTTTTTTTCTCTCTCTCTCTCTCTCTCTCTCTCCCTCTCCTTCCTGCCACGCAAACCAGTAATGTCGCCAAACTTCGATTGACCAATCCCAGCACCCAACACTCTCCACTCTCCGCCCCCCACTCGCCACTCCAGACGAGATGCAGGCTGACCTCCTTCCAAAGCACGCTAGGAGGAGAAGGAGGAGCAACAGGAGCATGACCCCTTCCCTCCCTGTCCTCCTCCCCGCTCTCGGGAACGCACCGACACGGGTCGATGCAAACCCAGGTCCGTCAGGATCCTGCAGGATCCTGCAGGATCCTGCAGAATTCTGCACGCGAGCCCAGGTTGGTGCAGCCCTGGTGTTGCAGGAGCCTGCAAGATCCCGCGCTCTGGCTGTCTCTGGTTTGCATTGACCCCGTCTCTTGATCGGGGAGACGTAAGACCCGGGTACGGGGGACTCGGAAATCCCCGACGAGGTCGTCAAAAAAATGACGAGGCCGAGCCTGCATTTTGACGAGGCCTCCCGCTGCGGACATCCCACGAAACTCCTCCTCGTCAAGATCCGAGGCGCGGTCGTCAAAAAACGGTGGCGAACCCGAGTCCCGGCAAACCCGGGTCTTACGCTCCCCCGACTCTTGAGCCCTGGCGTTCTCCCTTTTTCTCGGTTCCGTCTCTCTCGATCCTCCTCCTCCTCCTCCTCCTCCTCCTCCTCCTCCTCCTCCTCCTCCTCCTCCTCCTCCTCCTCCTCCTCCTCGTCTCTTGAGCCCTGGCGTTCTCCCTGTTTCTCGGTTCCGTCTCTCTATCGATCCCGTCCTCGCCCGTCCCCTCCCCCCCGTCCGTCCACTCCTCCTCCTTCCCCCCCCCGCCCTATGCCTCCCTCCTCCTCCTCGCCCTTCCTCTTCTCTCTCTCTCACGTCCTCCTCCTGCTCATCATCCCACGGCCGCATCTTCCCCCCATCCCCCACCCCCCATCCTCCTCATCCTCCTCCTCCTCATCCTCCTCCTTTTCCTCCCCCTTTTCCTCCTCCTCCTCATCCTCCTCCTCCTCCTCCTCCTCCTCCTCCTCCTCCTTCTCACTGCATCATCTTCTTAAACCTCCAACTCTTCCCTGCCCTCCCGGCTCCTCTTCCTGAGTCGCCGCCCTCCTCACCCTCCTCCCCCCTCGTCATCCTTCCCCTCATCCCTCCCCCAATCTCCTCCCTCCTCCTCCCTCATCCCTCTCGTCTCTCTCTCGTTCCTCCTTCTCTCTCTCAGCAACCATGCTTCATTTGTCCCACAACCATCCTACCCTTCCCTCCTTCTGCATTGCATCCTGCTCCGTCGTCTCCTCCTCCTCCACCTCCATCCATCTTCCGTGACAAATGATATCATCGCCATCTTCAGGCAACCCGACGCATCAATACCCCCACTGCTTTTCCGCACGAGGGCTGCTGGCTGTGAAGCAAGCGTGTTCGCGCGGGCATCAACTTTCTACGTCGGCGTTGTTCGGGGGGGCGATGGTTGGGAACACGAAGGGTTTGGGCCCCTGTGGGACCTCAGACTTGGCAGAAACCGGCACGTTCCCCCAAAACGCCGACCACGGCTTCCCCAGTATGATTGCAATCGCTCGAAAATTCGGCCAGCGCCCATGTGGACATCGCATTTAGCACCGCGCACGCTGGTCCTACACGTTCCCAACAACTGCACTGATGGACGGCGGGCGGTGGTCGACACGCGGATCTCGCCCCGTCTCCGCGCACACTCGTCGTAACATATTCCCAGCAGCCTCACGGCGAGATGGGGGTGGGCTGTCAGGCTGCGGCCACTTGCCTTGGCGCCGCGCAGACTCGCCTTCGAAACTGCAATCAGCTGCACTGGCTGGAGGGCGGTTTCTTCTCAATCTGGTGCTCCCGCCGTCCCTCGCCTGGGCGCCGCGCGGATTCGTCACAAACGCTTCCAGCACCTGCACGGGGGAATGGCAGAAAGCGCTCAAAGGTTCCAACGGCTGCTCGTGCACAGGTGGAGGGCGATTTCCTTTCGAATTCCTGCACCTCGCAGGAGTCTGGCCGAGATCTCCTGCCCCGACAGCGTGAGCACGTTTATCCGCTGCGTGGATGGAGGCAGCTGCTTCTCTCGCTCCGGCGCCGCGCGCATGCGTGGCGACTCCAACCCCCGTCACAGCCTTGCCGTGACACAATCCGTAAGCCTGGGCACCGACTGGTGCTCCCTCTCGTTTCTCGCCTCTCCTCACCCAGCGCGATAGAAACCTGGGCTATGATGCCAGCATGCGCTGGACTGTATTGTGTCAGAGCTGGGCTATTTGTCGGCACCCGCGTGCGACGTTCCTCCCGAGTGGCGCGCTTCATGCTAATCTTGCATGGCTCCACGCCCACAGCTCACACGAGCTGGTGCGAATGATGCGCTTTAGTTCGCTCTTCACTGCACCGTCCTTGCTCTTCCCCTCCCTCCTGTGTTTCCCGTCCCGTCCCCAATCGACCCTTGCCAGGTGACAGTCATCGCGCTACCATAGGGGAGACTGAATAAGGAACGAAGGGGCTTTCCCTACCACGGCGAGCCTCGGCCACGAAAAGGTTTCCCGACCTGGATCTGAAGAACGGCCCGAAGACCACTGACCCTCCAGAGCCAGAAGGGGCCCCTGTTCACTTGCTTCAGCTCTAAACTGTAGTCCACCAGCTGCACGGATGCACGGCGACTCCCGTCCAGTCTCAAATTGGCTCTTGCAGCGCCACGCGGCCACGTCTCCCGCTGATGTGCACTCCAGAGCACGTGGGGCTCTTACCGTGCATGCATGCGGGGCCCCACCCCTCCAGCGGGAGCTCGCTACAGTAAAGAGAGGGAACGCTTACGCGACTCTGGGAAAACAGAAAAGGTGCCGAGATCGCTACTCCGTGGACCTCGCCAGGGATCCTGCCCAGGATTTCAATCCAGCGGTGGCGACGAGGGCCTCTCAGGAGGCCCCCAAAAGAGGGAGAAACTAGGGAAGGGTAGCGGTATTGGTACTTTCTCCTCCCCCGAGACTCGTGGTGAGGTGGCTTCGGGATCGTGCGTCTGCAGCATCGGGAAGCGCTGCCAGGTTGGCCCTCAAAGGCGCGTGCGTGCAGGTGCCCCCGGGAGACTCTGAAGGTTCTGGGGAGCCCTCAGGCACCAGAGGTCCCCGGGAACTCTAGAGCCCTCCCGAGGCCCCAAACAATTTGTGGAACTACAGAAGAATCTATGTCTGAAACCCGCTCGTCTTCTCTCCCTCCATCCCTCCCTCCCTCCCTCCTCCTCCTCCTCCCCCTCCTCCTCCCCCCTCCCCCTCCCCCTCCCCCTCCCCTCCCCCTCCCCCTCCCCCTCCTCCTGCTCCTGCTCCTGCTCCTCCTCCTCCTCCTCCTCCTCCTCCTCCTCCTCCCTCCTCCTCCTCCTCCTCCTCCTCCTCCTCCTCCTCCTCCTCCTCCTGACCCGCATGAACCGCTGCGGGCAGCGGAGTCTGTTCGAAACGCAGCCGCCCTCCTACTCCTCCTCCTCCTCCTCATTGTCCTCCTCCTCCTCCTCTGCCTCCTCCTCCTCCTCCTGCTCCTCCACCCTCTCCTTCTCCCTCATTCTCTCTCACTCTCTCTCTCTCTCTCTCTCTCTCTCTCTCTCTCGCTCTCCTCCCTCCCTCCCTCCCTCCCTCCCTCCCTCCCTCCCTCCATCCCTCCTCCTCCTCCTCCTCATCATCATCATCAGCATCATCATCATCAGCATCATCATCATCAGCAGCAGCAATGCATTCGTATTAGTAGTACTACTAATACTATATTACCATTATGTACGATTACTACTGCTATTGTTATTATGACTCTGGATAGTAATATTAGTAGTATTGGTATTCTAATTCGTATTATTCAACAATAATATTAATACGACTGTCAGCATTATCAACATTATTAGTATGTTGTTGCTATTGTTAGTAGTAATATTCGTACTGACAGAATTATGAGTATTATATGGATAATGGCTTTAGCATTACTGTTAGCATTTGTACTACTATTCCTCCTCCTCCTCCTCCTCCTCCTCCTCCTCCCCCTCCTCCTCCCTCCCTCCCTCCCTCCCTCCCTCCCTCCCTCCATCCATCCCTCCATCCCTCCATCCCTCCATCCCTCCATCCCTCCATCCCTCCATCCCTCCTCCTCCTCCTCCTCCTCCTTCTCCTCCCCGTCCTCCTTCTCCTCCCCCCCCCGTACCTCCCTCCTTCCCTCCATGCCTCCCTCCCTCCCTCGCGCCTCCCGCCCGCTCCCGCGCCGATCCTTCGCGCGTGCGTGCGCGCGCGACGGCGGCGGGGCGGCGCCGCGTTGCAGGCGCCGTCCTGGCCCTCCGCCACCTCTGCGCGCGGGCCCCCCCGAACGAAGTCGTGAAACGATGCCACGACTGGGACAACATCGGACTGGGGCAAATCGGGTATCTCTGAGATCCGGCGGTTCTGGAAGGATGCGTCGGGCGCCCGCCGCGGCCGTTCCAGCGCTCCGGCACGCTCTGGAGCAGCTTATTCTGGTCCCGAAGTCGGGTCAGACGACAGGGAGGTCCGCCGTCGCAAGGAAGGGCTGGCTTCCGGAGGCAGGCGTGCCCTGTAGCACGCAGGTCCCCTCCACGAAGGCCGCTGGAGGCGGAATTGTACCGAACCAGCTGTGAAAAATGTCACGCTTACTAGGGGGGATGACTATGGACGCCCGAAGTGGGTACGGAAACGATGGGCACCGACAGCGGCCGCTGTTGGGCAGGCGGTCTTCTGCCTCAAATGGACAACGCCCGCGGCGGCTCCGACAGCGAGCCCTGTCCAAAATGAACAGGACATGCTGTCGGTCTTCGCACCCATTCTTTCCGCACCCAGGACCAACCTAGATCGTACCGAATAACCCTGGAAGAGAGGGGGGGCGAATCAGCCCCGTTCCGTTGGATTTCCCCGGGTACCTCCCCCGACGCAGTGAGCGGCCGGGTATCTCTGAAAGCGCCTGGCGGCGGGGTCGAAACCAGCTGCACCCAGCAGGTGTCGTAAACCCCCCGCTTCTCCCCACCACACCCCGTCGTCCGCCCCCGCCAGAGGGACCCGCCCAGACCCCCGACGCCACAGCGTGTTCATCACTCACTCTCTGCTTCGTCGCCGTCGACATCGCAGTGTCAAGTGATTTCGAGCGTCTGTGATTCTCGGCGTTTCTAGAAAAGCTTTCGTCGCCGCACTCGGATTGGATACCTAGCTGCTGCAGACCCGGAGCGTTTGGAGAGGGCGTTGGCCGCGGGTCAGGGCGTGAAGGATGGCCTCCTGAGAAGGCCAAGGGGCAGTCAGACACCCTCTCGCTTTCCGGGAAGACTCCTCGGAAAGGTCCGAGCACTGCTCAGAGTCGGGTGCACGCCAACATGGCTGAGAGATCTGCGAATCCTGCATGTGGGCGCCAGGATCCACGAATCGGGGTTGCCTCGGCGACGGAGCGCGCCGGGGCCCTCCTCCCGGAGCGCTGCAGGGGGAAACTGTCTTGCGCCTCCTAAGAGGCCTCCAAGAGGTCCTCCAGGAGGGCCCGAAGATGCCAGAATCATTGATTTTCCTTACGTTTTTGAAGGATTTTGGAACGTGCTTCTTCTCGGCATTCCGACGGCTCAAGACGGCCCAAGAGGCCCCCAAGATCGCCCACGAGGCCCCCAAGGGGGCCCCGCTCCGCGCCTGGCAGGGAGCACGCCCGGCAGACCGGCCTGCCGCACCTGCCACCGCGCTCCGAGGAGTAGGAGGGCACCAACTATACACCAACACCGATCCTGGCCCAGGATCACCCTGGGCCCAGGATCGGTGTATACGCCCTCCTGCCCTGCGCAAGAAGGCATATACACCGATCCTGGGCCCAGGGTGATCCTGGGCCAGGATCGGTGTTGGTGTATAGTGGGTGCCCTCCGAAGGAGGGGGGAGACTGAGGCGGGGCACCAGCAGCAAGGAAGAAGTCAAATGAACGGGCGAAGAACGGTGTAACAGAAACTTCTTCGCCGTCGGGGACACCTGCCCCAGGGCGGCTGGAAAGTTTATACCCTTACGGTGGCACCGTAGGGGTTTAAACTTTTCCAGCCGCCCAGGGGCAGGTGTCCCCGACGGCGGAAAGTTTATTTTATACCGTTCTTCGCTCGCTGATCAAATGAGGTCTGGGTATTTTGCTGATACGCTGCCAAAGGTCACACTCCAAAGTTCACGATGCGCGCCCGCAGATCGACGCCCCGTAGCTCAAGAACACGACACGTGTTTCGGGCTCATCGAACATCGCTAGTCGGCACGAAACGCCTGCAACCTGCGAGCGGTCCTCCTTGTGATGACCTCCAGAATCAGACCGCCCTGGAGACCAGGGGAGGCAATGCGAGTCCATGTGAAGTCTGGGCAACAAGAGCCCATTGCTTTTCTATGTACCCCGGCACCGCGGATGAGCGCAAGCTGAGCGCTGAATGTGGCGTGGGGCTCACGTCCTGCGCAGTGAACGTGCCGTGGGGCAACCAAGTCACTGTACAAAAAGTTTGGCCTATATAAAATTGTTCGGAACAGAGCACAACGACTACACATCGGAACAAAGCCCGTGCTCTAAACAGCTCACTGACCACCCCAGGCGCATAACCTCACGGAACCATCACGTTGGCGGACGACTGGAGGCACCCTCACCTGGCGTGCATCAAACAGCAAGCCTGACCGAGCAAAGCGTGGAGATGGGTCCACACACGAGGGCAGAGGACACGATCCTCTGAAAAACAGAGAAGCCCACGACGTTCAGGCTGCCGTCGTGTCTCGCAAAAGCCTTGACGACTGTGCCCAGCCCGCGCGGAATGCAAGCTGGCGCGGAGCATCGAACCCGCACGTAATCTGAGCCCGCCTGAAGCGGATTATGCATCGAGCCTGCGAGCGATCTGATAACAGAACCACGTACAGAATAAGCAGCAGCTCGCAGCAATTAGGTGACAAGCGCGAGGGCGATGCATGCTACACAGCGCGCCCGTATTGAATGGCCTCATGTGGCAGAGCATGAATAAACAATCGACATCGGAGCGATGGGGATTCTGCCCACGCGAATGAAATTTCAAATCGCTTTCTCCCTTGGCTGTTAACTCCTCACTCACTGACAACCCCCTCGCTCCTATCCGTGTCGGCGCCGCTGCTGGATGTAGGAGCACAATGCTCCGCAAAAGGCCAAATTATGGAAGACTGCAGGGAAGTGGCTCGAACATGAGCCAGGAGCAGGGGTCGGTCGAAGCCGAAAACCGACGTCTTCGGCAAGACACTCTGATTCGAGCTGTGGGGCTTCCAGCCCAGCTCGCAGCAAAAAGGCGGCCAGTATACCTGCCTCCACCCAGCAACGCCAAGCAGAGCTGTTACGGACCCGCTTGCGACGCGGACTTGCTCGCGACCCGGTGCCAACTGCGGCGAAAGCTCGGCCCACCCACTGGGGACGCCGGGGCATCCGCGCTGCCGCCGCAGCCCTGGCGACCCGTGCTGCGCGCACTGCTGGCGCGCCTTTCCGCCGCCTGGGCCACCGGTCCGTCCTGGTCCTCCCCCTGCGCCGCCGAGCAATCCCCGCCCCACCCGCCGCGGCGCTTCGCCCCCTGGTCGGCCGACACGGGGTCCTCCGTGGTTCCTTTGCCGAACGCGGCACGCGGCCGTGCTCGGCTCTTTGGCCACTGACGGCCCAGCGGGCGGCGGGGAATCGACCGCCCGATCCCCAGGGCATCCACGGCGTCGGGCGCATCGGCCAAGGCTCCGGCGCCCTTCGAGGCGTCCCTGGCGGGGCCCACAGGGGGCCCCGGACTTGAAAACAGATCGCCGCCAGGAATGTACTCCGTCACGAGGGCGATGGTTTCGTTGAACAGCTCGTCTCCCAAACCCAACTCTTCGAGCTCCTCGTCCGATATGTTGTATATGGCCTTGAACTCGGGGAACACTGGGTAGCTGGCCCAACGTGATAGCATCGCCTCGCGGAACGGGGGAATGTGCATCCCATTACCCCTGCAGTGAAACACCTTCACCGCCACCTCTTGGCCGGTCCAGGTGTCGTGAGCCAGGTAGACCACCCCGAAGCCCCCTCGGCCGATCTCATTTCGCAACCCGTACCTCTGGGGGAAGCCCTGCAGGACGCAGCCTGCTGCAGAGAGCTGGTTCAGCAGTCTACGGGCACCGAGCTCACAGCCGCACTCGAGGGAAAAGCGGCTGGCGCCCTCGGGCAAAAGATGTTGGGCCTGGAAGGGGCTGCGCGTCTCACCAGGGGCGGCCTGCATGCCTCCCAAGCCATCGAGGGCAGCCGGCGTCGCGAGCGTCACGCAGACGAGGCCCCTGTTCTCCGCCGAATGCTCGGCCGTGGCGAGCTGCAGAGGGGCCCGCAGGAAGAGCTCCAGGCCGTCGTCGCGTGCCCCCACGGCCTGGCGATAGCCCAGGATGGCCTCCTCTAGAGGACGAAGCAGCAGAAACTTTCGAGGGTCCGCGCGGATTTCTTGGATGCGCGCTGGACCCCCCCTTGGCGCGCGGAGAGAGCCAGGGGCGGCGCCAGAGGTGCAGCCAAGGGGGGCCCAGCGCAGATCCAAGACACCCGCGCGGCCCGTCGACAGGTTGTGATTCGGCGGCTTTTCTTCGTCGATCCTCGGGTGGCGACGTCCGAACCCGACCCCCGCCGTCCATCGGCTCTCCTGAGCTGATGGCAGGCAGGGTTGGGGTTCGGACTTCGCCACGCCCTCCGCGGAGTTCGGGTTCGGTTTGTCTGGGGTCCCGAAACGGTGCGGTGACAGACCGTGCGGTGACCTCGAACCCCCCCAAGACCTCACCGCACGGTCCGTCAACGCACGGTCCTGGGACCTCGGAGGCCCCGATCGCCCGAGGCGTCCTCGCAGCACGACCCGAGTCCCCAAAACCGTGCGGTGGCCCCGAATACCCACCGACTCACCACACGGCGTGGTCACCACCCCGTCTGGGGGCCCCCGAGTTTGCTCCCCCGAGCTTGCTCCTCGTGTCGGCTCTCCTGAGCTGCTGGCAGGCAGGGTTGGGAGTTCGGACCTCGCCACGCCCTCCGCGGAGTTCGGTTGTGCGGTTTGCTCCCCCGCTCACCCGGATCAGCGCGCTCAATTCGAGGGAGGGTAAATTCCAACATCGTTAATGATTCTTGGGTTTACACTGGTCCTCCTCCTCCTCCTCCTCCTCCTCCTCCTCCTCCTCCTCCTCCTCCTCCCCCTCCTCTCCTCCTCCTCCCTCCTCCTCCTCCTCCTCCTCCTCCTCCCTCCTCCTCCTCCTCCTCCTCCCCCTCCTCCCCCTCCACCCGCTCCTCCTCCGCGCTCACCCGGATCAGCGCGGCCTGGCCCTCCCCCTCGCCGCGGGCCGCGGCCGGCGGCGGCCCGAGTGCGCCCCGCGGGCGGGGCCGGGCGCCGAGGCTCCGCGGCGGTGGCGGCGTGGGCGCCCCGCGCGGGGGCGCGGCGGCGGGGACGTGGGGGCCGGAGGCGCCCCGGGGCCACCGGGCCGGATGCTCCGCCGGCCCCCGCCTTGCAAGGGGGGGGAGGAGGCGCCGACGGAGGCTCCTGGCCGTTCTTGGTTTGTTCTTTGGGGGGGGGGGTCTGCAGGCGGCCTCGCCGCCTCCTCCTCCTCCTCCTCCTCCTCCTCCTCCTCCTCCTCCTCCTCCTCCTCGCTTCTGGCCGTCCTGTGTCCCTTCCCCCCGCCCCAGCCCAGTCCAGAAGCCTACTCCCCCAGGCTGCGCCAGGCTCCCAGGCAGCTTCCAGGTTGCCCACAGGAATCCCCACGTAGCGCCCAAGAAGCCCACGACGCTTCAAGCGTGGACTCCACGCCTCTTCTGGGGGTCGGCGGAATGGCGTAAGCCTCTTGAATGAAGTAACCAATAACTGCACAAACATAATTTCTCGGAGGTCAGCGCGGATTTCTTGGATCAGCGCTGGCCCCTCCCCTGGCGGCGCCTCTGGCGCCGTCCCTGGCTCACTCCGCACGCCAAGGGGGGGGGGGGGGTCCAGCGCCGATCCAAGAAATCCGCGCGGGCCTCCGAGAAAATACGCGTGTGCACTTCATTGCTCTTCGAGATGAGGCGGCCGCTGTGCGAGCGGAGTGCCATCGCACCAGACTTAGCGCCGCAAGGTCTGCGCTCAACCGGCTGGGCTGCCCCTCTTCCGGCCCACGGGCCCGGCCGCCTGCGCCATGCCCGTGGTCTGGCCCTGGAGGGGGCATCTGCACGGCGGCCCGAAGCGTGCTCCCAACAGAAAAAAAAAAAACACGCCAAAAGGGTGAAGCCCTGGCTTGAGCGAAACAATAACCATGTGTGTTTATCATTCGCGGTCGCGCCCATGACCGGCCCCGACCCCACCCCACTCCCCCTGGTCACGTCACGATTCGCGACTGCGCCGAAAGGGAACTAGCCATTCCCAGGCGGCGCTGCCGCGAATCATGACGTGACCGCCCCCCCCCCTCCGGTCACGCCGGTCAACTGTCACGCTCGAAGAAAGACACCTGGTCGAGTCCGATTCAAAATCTGAGCAAAAAGGCCCGGTCCATGGGAGGGGAACTTGCTGCACGTCTGTGGAGAGCGCCGACACCACAGGGTCAACGACGGAGCGTAACCCGAATAGACGACAGGAAACGGAGAGAACTGCGACTACAATAAAAAGCAGTAGGAACATACGATAAACATCTTGCCATTAGGAGTATTGGGACACACTCTTCGTCAGGTCTTGAATGGGGCACCTGGTGGCAGGCCGATTCCATATATAGTACGCCTACTGTAGACTACCTCGAACTCCCTGAGAGAGTCACTGGACTCCCAATTCTTCTTCCTGGACTGCCTCGACTCATGAATGAAACTACCCGTCAGAATTCGCTAGACAATTCCAGCAAGTGAAATGACGTGCGGACTGTTTTTTTCACGCAGATGCTTGAACCGGTGGGGGAGAGGAGGATGATGATGATGATGATGATGATGACGATGTCGGGGGGGAGCCTGGGATAACTTTCACCTGTTCACAAAACGATTGCTATGATACGTTGTTGATGAACTCGATTTGCAATGTTTCTTGCACGAATGGTTTTTCAATGGTTATGGCTCGCGTGCGCGTGGGCGCGGGCGTGTGGCCTGGATGTTGCTTGTTGTTCGACAGAATCGAAAAAGGGAAATCTATAACCTATGAGTTCAGCAGATGTGCGCAAACGCGCGATGGTTGTTTCAAAAATATTGGACTGCGCACGCGGAGGCGCGCGCGTACGGCCCGCATGATCTTGTATGACAGAGTTGACAAGACACCCCTGCTCTTGTCACATCATGTTCGCCGGCGCGCACGAGGAAGCCCTCAGCGCTTTGCAGGACAAAAAATTGGGCGTTCATAGGTGTTCGAAAATGCCATCACTCGGAGAGCTGGAAAAATGGCTGTGTGAATGACCGCGGCCTGCGCGCGCGTGGCCCGCATGGCGCACTTGATACAGGCCATTGCGAAGGTTGCTTGACAAGTCAGCGCGATAGGGCTTAACACATCACTCGCTTGTTCTATCAAAATGCGCGCACCGTATTGTATCATTTGACGGGAAAGGCGGTGGAAATCGATGCGGCCCGGCTGGGGTCGATGGGGGGGATGCCGGGGGCAGCAAGGGTCGCATTGTAGGACAGACGATCGTGCAGAATGAGCCTGAAGAGCCGACGCCATGCGAATGGCGTCTCAGTCCGCCCCCGGCATGAGGTTCGAGTGTAGTCTTCTATTGGAATAGGAATCTGTCGGCCGCGGTAAAGTTTGGGAAGGCTGAAACAATCAATCGCAACTTTCGGGCAGACGTCCCAGCTTTCTTTCTTTATTTCGGATTGCCGCTGGCCCTATCGGGCTTGTGAGAAGGAAATGGCACAGCTCCTGCCATGATACTGCGTCGGGTTCATAACGACCCAGGGGGCCTTTGCCTGGGTCGAGGGACGCTTCGGCGCTCACAGACCGCACAAAAATTGAATCAACCAGCTGGCAAAGAGGAAGAGGAGGAGAAAGAGAAAACCAACATGGAAAACATGGAAACAAGCATTCACACATCTGTGGCGAGATACTTGCATAATGCACATACTGCTGCGTCCAAAGCTAACGTCTCCGCTTCGAACGCAGACCGGACGTTCGTCACCACCCCCCCTATCAGCGCGAGCTCTTCGCAGTGGACGCTGCGCCCTTCAACAACCTGAGCCACGTAGATGACATGGCCCATCCCCGCCAGCCAGAAAACATCATAATGGCGACCACGAAGTCCTCCATCCACGCAGATCTTGATAGCCCCGCTGGAAACACGCTTCTGACATGCATCTTGGCTCTCCCATTGGAGATCTTGACGTGTGTCCATCGCTGCGTTCAAGAGGTAGTCGGGCACTGTGTTCATGTCCGTGGAAGTCCCATTCACGAAGGAATCAACGTCGCGTCTCGGGCTCCATCTGGCCCGCTCCAGCTTAGACGACTTGGCGCAGATCCTCCTGGACGCCAGCTCCAACTCTGGTGTTCGCAACGACGACTGCCCATTGAGTCCCATGCGAGATCCATGGAGCGGGGAGGCAGGCGCGGTCGAACTCGAGGGCGAGGTCCAGCAGGAACGCGGGGGGGCCAGGTATACGCGGGCTCTGGATTCTGAACTGGAGGTGCACTTGCACACAATGAGAGCAGGCCCGCCAGATGAAGTCAGGCGCCCGTTAGAGCCACGATGCCGCGGTCCGGAATTCGTCTCTCTGGCTTCGCCAATCGACGCCCAAGATTTCGCGCAATGGACCTTCGCAAGCGGCTCAATGGCCGCTGCGCGCATGAAGGAGCCCTTCGACCTTGCGCTCCCGGCAAGAACCCATCGACCGAAATGATTCCCACCTAATCTGGCTGCGATCTTCCCGGGGCGCTCTCAAACGGTTCATCTCGAAATCGAGGCCCGTGAGCCTCTCGTTCCGCGCGGATGTGCAAATGGAGCGCAAGACCCGGCGGGTTGCACATTACTCGCCTGCGCGTGAGATCCATTCACCCAACATCCTCGCCGAGCGCCGGTTGCGCGCGCAGGCGCCCCCCCCCCCAGGGCCGCGGCGAATAGGAAGCAACTGTCGCGGCCGATTGATCTCCCAGCGCTGCCACCCGATGAAAATTTCTGATGCAATGTGCCACGGTCTTGGCCCATGCAAACCAGACGTCGCCCCCTAGAGTGCCCGGGCGCGTAGTTTCGGAGGAACAGGGCCTGGAACGCGGAGGAAAAGCTTGCGTTTGTAGAGGATCTGGTCGGCCATTGCGCGCCGACGCTGCACGCTGCCCTGCGCGCCCCCAACTCTGTCGAAGAACTCGCCCTAGAGGGCCGCATTCGACGCGACGTAGCAAAGCATCTCCTCGCCGCGCGGCTCCACGGAGAAGTCACGATGAAATCCACTTGCGAGAGGCCCGCCAACAATCATTTCCAATGGTGGCGGCTTACAGAACAAGTCGCGCTGCTTGGGGCGATCCAAAATTCCCTGGATCATCGTGTTCATCGCACTTTGATAGGTAGCACACAAAACGCTGTTGTCGCACCAAGCAGCACGATGAACGCACTGGGCGCCACTGGCGCCGCCCAGATCGAAACCAAGGCCCCGTCGAGTCCAGCGCGAAGACATGGGTTCCATCAAGCAAGTAAGGGTAGCGGTCCACTCGTCTGGTGTCTCTTCGCCGCCCTGCTTGCCGCCCTTGCTGTCGTCGAAAAAGTCTGTGGTTCCGACGCCTGGGAGCTCGACGGTCGCTTAGAGTCTCGCCCGATTGCGCAAACGCGCCGCAGTCAACGAGGCACTCACTCCCCGAGCACGGAAAGAAGCAGCGATGTGCGCATGTTGCAAAGAGTCGATGGGCGATCTCCACATCTTGACAACCGATCAAAATGTCTCGCCTACAGTTGCGCGTCACATGCAGAAGCTGACGAACTGGCGCTGCGATGTGGGTGGTGCGGCAGAACGGCTTGAACCCATGAGACTGCACGTTGGAAGGTCGCATCTGCCGTTGTAGTTGTGGCCGGAATGCACGATCGAACCCGCTCTGGAGAGTGGCGGATTTGCAAATCCACCGCAAATCCTTGAATGCCCGGGCGTCGTTGACCTTCGGCATGCCAAGACATTGCACTTTCCTCTCGAATGGCGACTCGCCCGCTGGCTCGAAAAGGAATCTCCTTCGGAGAAGGAAGGTCGTATACATGTAAAGCGCTCTTCCACGGTAAGGCTTTAAATGCCTCCACTGCTATACTGTCTGCCCCCACACCAAAAAGCGCGACCTTGTAAAACATCGAATGTGTCGAGCTCTGGGTGGGCACGCCCACGGCCGTCTATCTGGTCAGACTACGCCTGGGAAGCGAAAATCATAAGCCGGCCATCTGCAAGTCGGTCGGGTTGGAAGGGTCGCGAAACCTTTCAATGCCAAGCTTGTGTAACTCGTGCATCCACTCCTGGTGGTCTGTGGAAGTTCCAGAGGGCAGGTCGAAAACAACTGGTTGAAAAAAAAAAAAAAAAAAAAAAAAAAAAAAAAAAAAAAAAAACGCCGTCGGCTTGGACAACTTCAGTGTCTTGAGTTGTCATGCGCGTTCCCGTCGCGTGGTCCGCCGCATTGAACGCATGCGTCTCTTGATGTGTCGGGCTTCCCTCCCGCGTGGTAGTGCGCGGAGGCGTCCCCGAAGAACTTGGAAGCTGCCGGGTACCGCAGGCTCCTCTGAAGAGGACTTTCTGGTGCCACAAGCGTGGGAATGTCTGAGGCAACGCGCCGCAAGCCAACCTCTATGGATGCGAGGTCTTGCTTGCGCAACAACGCCCTCCTTTGGAACGTCTCTTTGTCGAGGGCGGCGCATCGGATCCATCCCTTGAGACTTGTAGGAGGACGCCAGGGCTGTATGAACATAGCCCTCGGGTGCCGCAAGTGAGCCACCACAGTCTGGTGGTCGAAGCGGAATATCCTGTACAAGTCTCCCAACCTACTGTCATGCAAAGCGTAGGCGTTGTCATCTAGCTCAGGAAACACACATATGTAGTCGATGTGCGATCGTGCTTCCAGCCTCCGTCAAATACCGCATGCCCAAGGACCTTCCGGGGCCGAATTCGCCCAGAAAAACTTCAAAACTCGAACATCAAATTGTGCCACCCATGATAAATTATTTCGTTGATGTTTATGCGTATGGCTGCATGCTGGAAGGACAAGAGGATCGCTACTGGTACCATCAATGTTTCTTGGCAGAATTGCATTCGCATCGCTCCCCGTAACCACAGGTAACTGTTGCTGGGTTCGACAGCGTGCATGTAAGTAAAACTCGTACGTCTCCGCACGTATTTGCTCCAGGAGCGTCTCGTGAGCGTGGCCGTGGGGAGGACGGTGGAGAGCATGGACGTTTAAGATGCAGACGTGGTCGAAGAATCAGCCTGCCCAGTAGCCCCCAAAACGAACATCACGAATATTGATCCCAACTTTTTGCGGACACGAAGAAAACGCAATCCTCGCCAGCTTCCCCACTGTCGAGGCCCGCCTGACATGTAGACGATCTGCTGTTATAGCCATGTCTGACTTTCCCAGCTGGCCACCTGGGAACTTTTCAAGACACGCGATGGCTTCTCCCAAATCCATTTCCCGTAAAACGCGGCCAGTGGACTTGCCAGCTCGGATACCCTTCTTCAAGATATTCCAAGTGACGACGGTGAAACTCGAAGACGCCTCCGAACCCAGGCCCCCAATGCACCCCTGGCGTCGTGGGCTGAAGCCTCAATGACACTCTGTGCCCTGCCAATCGTCGAATTACGTTTCTGGGCCTCGGGTGCGGGTTGGATGCGCACCCGACGTTGCTTACACTTCCACCTGTTCCCCTCCACCCTGAGGTGGTCCATTCACGTGTTCGAAATCTCTTTCAAAAACTTGGGGGCTATGTGGATGCGAATGGCAAAATTCTTGGCCCTGGTAGATTCGAACTCCCCAACATGCTCCTGATATTGCGTACGACATCTGCGGACCCCGCCTGGTCTATACCAGCCGTACTGGACTCCCCGAGTTCGCAAGAAGCCCCATATATCGAGCCACGGAAGCTTGAAGTCCGGCTTCTGGGACGGGCCGGTCTCAAGCGCCCCGAACCGAGTCACCAGATCAGCGTGTTGCTGCTCTTGCTGATCCAAACGAGCGTTGACAGCTTCGAACCTGTTGTTCATCTCGGTGCGGGCCCCCTGGATAGCCTTGTAAATGTGGGGATTGCTGTTCGTCTGAAGCTGCGCCGCCCACGCTGGCATCTCGCCGTTTTAATTTTGGCCGGACATCTGCGCGCCCAGAGGGAGGGAAGAATGCTACAGTCAGCTGAAGAGAATGGGTTGCGAGCTAAGCGGTCGAAAACTGCCGTGTCGTTCGTGTCGTCCGGGATTCCCCACCCACCCAACACTTGATAGCCGAAAAACCCAATGGCGCAATGTCGCGAAAACTTTTTGGCAGGCAAATCCATGACTAGGGCGGGCGAGTGATGACGGTGACAACAGCGGCGACGGCTACAGTGGTGATGGTGGCGCTGATGACGAGGGCGGCGACAACAACGATGACGATTAAGATGGTGATGACGACAGTGGCGGTGACGACGAGGACGATGGTCATGGTGATGAAGATGACGGTGAGGAGGATGGCAATGCTGAAGCTGGCGACGCTGAGGGAGATGCTGAGAAACGACGCGCGCGCGCACCTACACTCTGACAGACGTCTCATTGCAAAACAACTGACCTTCACATGCGTTGAACACATATGGGCTGAAATGCGTGGGAACAACCATGCGCAGTGATTCCAGCACGCGCTCTCGGAAACGCGCGCGTGTCCCTTGTTGTATCATTCGCAGAGTTGGCGCGCGCCCGATGGTTATTGAAGTTTTCGACGTGCACGCGCGCGCAGCGCGTATAGTCTCAGTCTACACGGTGGAGAAGATTCTATGCGCACAGGATTCCAACGATGCTTGCGCACATAAGCCTCGCATACCAAAACGGAGGTTGCTGATAGCTCTTTAGAATGAAAACAATGGTGGGGTTGTGACATTGGCATGCGCTCGCGTGTGGCCCACATGGCTGTACCTGCTCGATCTACAGCATACACTTGCTCGATCTACGCTTGTGCCCCGCACGGTATGATTTGCAAGGGGTGACCGGGGGGGTCCGTACTGGTTGGCTGCGGGTGGCATATTTGGTTCTGCGCGCGGTTGTTCGTGAATCCACATGGTTGATCGTGTCGGTAGATCGCCGATTCTTTTGTAAAAGCGAGACTCTGTGCGGTGCAAGCTATGTGGTAAAAACTACGTGGCGCAATCCACCTTGCAGAATTTGAAGCCGTTAGTTCCTTCGCTCGCATAAGCATCCCTCCTTCCCACCCGCATTTTGATTTGCACAACCAATGCGGTCAAGATTGAGGTGACTACTGGGCACCGGTTCGCGGATCTCTGCAGCTGCTCTAGCGCGCGCAAGCTCGCATGTAGAGCGGTCAGCTGGTTTGGCACTACCGACGCGGCCGCGACGGCGTTGATCCAGCACGCCCCAAAAGCTGCGCTAGCGCAGGCACTTCTGTGCGGACGCTGTATCGCGATGGCGCCAACAACGGCGTCAACGATGATGATAGTAGCAACGGTTGTGGAGCAATGATGGCGAAGGCGACACCAAGGCCAATGACGGCGCCGATGATGGCGACGACGATGACGATGATGTCCTTTGGCCGATGCCAAAATTGATTGGCTCGTGATGGCAGCTCTAGCGGCAATTGGCGATGACGATAAAGGGCGGTGACGCGGTGGCGCTGATGAGGGTGATGGTGACGAAGTGCGTGCGCGGAAATCCAAGAGGCGTTGCCGACTTTGTGTTGAGACGCCGCTGGTGTTTCCCATGTGTTTGGCAAGCTCGATCTTGAAATGATTCGAAAACCAATGGTGCTGGAAGGATTTCGACGCGCGCGCGTGGCGGCGCGCGCGTGGCTCGCATGATATTATTGGGTGCGGATGCGTGCGCTGGGCGCATGCTGGATCCACGCAGACGCACCGCGTGGTCAAATGAGAAAGCGAGATTCGCACGAGCGTGCTAACGTGTGCATTGCGCCCCTGTGACTTCAGCAGATGCGCGCGGGCAGGAAAATCTGCAATGTCTGTGATGCGTGCGATGGGATGCAGTGTCCATGTGGCGGCGACGGGCAGGCGGTGGGCGCAGACCTGGGGGGACCCAGCCAGCGCACGAGGCGGCGACCGGAGGCCACCGGGCGAAAGCCTGAAATCCGCTGGCTGCCGCGCCGGGCGGCGACAAAGCGGCGACGGGCGGGCACCGGGCGAAACCCAAGAACCACAGGCCAACGACAAGTGATGGAGCCCCCCCCGTCAACGTCGGCCCCTTTCAACGTCATCCCACCAGCCCTTTGGGAGGAGGAGGAGGTGGATTAACCTCAGGAGGTCTTCAGTTGTGCCCCCCCCCCAACACTGTTTCTCCCGGCGGGGAATGAACTCGCCCCCCCTCCTCCTCCTCTTCCTCCTCTTCATCCTCCATCTCCTCCTGCTCCTATTCGTCTCATTCCTGAGGAGGACGAGGAGGAGGGAAGGAGGAGGAGGAGGAGGAGGAGGAGGAAGAGGCGGAGGATGAGGAGGCGCAGGAGAATGACGAGAGGTAAAACGAGGACAAACACTTCTTCTATACATCTACATCTTCGTCGTCGGCTCCAGCGTCGCGGGCCACCGACTCGTTTCCCACTGCTGCTCGCCGTGCTGAGTAATGTTTGGCGCATCCTTCATCTGGTTAGTAATGCTCCCTGGGCTACACTGCCCGACAGCGGAAGTTGCAGCACGTTTGCGTGAGGATTGCCATACAAATCAACACATTCGTCGCCGAAATCGCTGCTCACAATCTTCTCCTCCATCTCGTCGTAGTTGCAGGGCGGCTGCACTACGTTCTGGCACGTACAATCTGCAGCTACACCTTCGTCGTCGGCGCCCGCGTCGCGGGCCACCGATTAGTTTCCCACCAGTGTTCGCCGTGCTGGGTAATGTTGGGGGGGTCTTTCTCCCGGCGAATAAGTTCTGTCTGGACCAGGTAATGAGCCTGCACGACAAAGGAATTCGAGCACGTCTGTAAGAGGATTGCAGTATAGATCGAGACAGTCTTCGCCGTCGTACTCGTCGTCCTGCTCGTAGTCGCAGTTGTAGTCGTAATAGGAGTCGTGGTCCCTTACTACTCGTTGTCTTCCTTCGTAGCCGTAGTCGTAGCCGTACTTGAATCGTGGTCGTAGTCGTGACAGTAGTCGCAGACGTCGTTTTTGTGCGGCGGGCGCCGCGGAGAAATACGTGTTCCCCGCTCTTGGTGAGACCCCAGTCCGTCAATAACGTAGCCGGAAAGATTAATAGCTTCCAGCTAAAAGGGGGGGTCCGAAGAACCTTAGAACGCTTCCTCTTCCGGCTTCCCCTTCTCCTTCTGGGATGGGGTCCCGCCTGGCGCGCGTGGCGCACCTCGACCCAGCGTCGCGAACCTGTCGGGGGTCCGTATTGGTTCCCAGTAGCTGCCCATCCGAAGACGACACCTGAATCTACTGAGACTCGGATGCTACTTATGTGTGGGGAGGTTGGGTGGGGGCGAGCCAAATAGTTTGCGTCTGGGAGAAGTGTCCCCATCACTAATCCTGATTCAAATGCACCCCTCACCCACCCGACCGGGGATAAACCCAGGACAATCAATGCCCACCCACCCCCCTATCTCTGGCAGAAAGCCATACAACTGCACATTTCACCAAAATCTGGATCATGCGCGGACGCCTACTTTGCATGGGTTTTGACAGGGACGGCAAGGCAGGACGGCATATTGCCTGCTGCGTGCATTGCGAACACCCCCCACCATCCCTTGCAAACACTAAAACAAAGTGCACTTCGCATTAAAATCTGGATCCTGGGCGAACGCCCAACGATCACTTTGCATTGGCTTGGACAGGGACGGCGGGGTGGGGGGCACCAGGTCACCTGCTGCGTGCAACGCCAAAGCCCCCCAAACCACCCCAGTAAAAAATATTGCAAAATGCACTTCGCATCAAAACCTGGATCATGAGCGAACGGCCAACGATCACTTGGCATGGCTTTTGACGCGGACGGCGGGGAGACAGGCATATGGCCTGCCGTGTGCGATGCCAAGACCCCCACCCCGTCACCCCTTGCAAAAAGCAATGCGAAGTGCACCTCTCCCCGTCGTTCGGACGTCCATTCCTTGTGTTGTGTTCGGTGTCATGCGTGTTTTTTTCGCAGGGTGATCCAGCATGCTCCTAAAAAGACCTTGCCGAGAAAGCGTGCACACGTCCGAGCGATACCAAGACTTTGCACCCAGATCTGGATGAGCGGCCGCCCCGCGATCACTTCGCATGGCGTTTTATTACAGGGGCGGCGGGGGGGGCGGCGAAGCCCACCCTGCCAGGGACGGCAGGGAGGGTGGCATACTGCCTGCTGTGTGCAGGCTGCGGCCCCTGGCAAATGAAAAGACGGAACAACAAGGCCGAAGACGGCCAAAGGGTGCCCTGCCCCTCGCGCATCCGTTAGGCTTGACCCCCAGGGGCGTCGCGCCGCGCAACCGAAGGATGCAGCCCGCCCCAAGGGTACCCTAAGGGGATGGCCAGCGAAAGTTGCCAGGGATGGACCGACGGGGCAAGGATGCAAAGGTAACCTAGGACAAGTTGCTCATCCTTACTCCGCGGGTTGAGTGTATGCAAAATGATTGCGGGTGCACACTCACACGCAACACACGATGCTCGCAAACCCACCGTCACGTTGAATTGGTGTTCGACAGGGATGGCGCGGCGGTCGACATATTGCCAGATATGGCGCACATGGTGCGCATGGCGCACCTGGCACGTGCGGCGCACCTCGCGGGCATCGCGCACCTGGCTGGCGTCTGCATTGGATTATGATGGTTGTCGATGCAGACCCCTGCCTCTGCTGCGGCTTGGGGTAGCTTGACCCCCCCCCCGAACCCCTCCTCCGAGGGGCGGGGAGGCGGCAGAGCGTCCAAGATGGCCCAAGATGGCTCGCAGATGGCTTCAGAGAGCTGATGATGACCTCCAGTGTGGCTCAAGATAGCCGAATATGGCTTCCATCATGCTCCTAGACGCCCAAGACCGCCCCAGGACGACTCCAAGTGGCCACTGAGCCGCTCGAAGAAACTTTCAAGAGGCCCACACCCTTGAACAACCTGAGGAACTTAATGGTGTTTGCTTTCTCTCCGTGTCGCTTTCGACGGCCATCCGAGGCTTCAAGATGGTTCCAAGAAGGCCCAAGAGAGCCCCAAGAGGAGCCCCAAGAGGGTCCCGAGACGGCCCCCAGAGCGCCTAAGATCTAAGAGCGCTATACCCCCACCCTTCTCCCATCAATCTCCTCCACGATGGCCCCAAGACTGCTCTCAATTCTCCCAAGAGTGCCCCAATAGTGCCCCAAGAGGCTCCCAGGCGGCTACATGAGGCCCCAAGGGGTCCCCAAAAGGCTCCCAAGAGGCCCCCAAGAGGCTTCCCCGAGGCATCAAAGACGCTCCAAGAAGCTCTCAAGAAACATTTGAAGAGACTCCGAGAGGCATACAGAAGGCCTCTGGCCTTTCTGGTCGTCTTCCTCCTCCTCCTCCTCCTCCTCCTCCTCCTCATCCGCCTATTTCTCCTCCTCCCTCCTCCCTCCCCCCTCCTCTCCATCCCCATCCCCCTCGTCCTCCTTTTCCTCCTCCTCCTCCTCCTCTCCCTCCTCCTCCGATGCTTCCTCCATCCTTCCTCTCTTGGGGTATGACGGCTTCCGTATACCTTTACTCCACTGTACGCTCCTCTACATCCCCGATCAGTGCAACTCGCCTGGGCATCGTTTCCGAATGAACTGGTGGGGTTACGCAAAGCGTCTAGACTAAACTGAAACGTACTCTGGGCTGGGGAGACTCGGGAGTTCTGTGCTATCCGACATTGAAGGGGGGCATCAAGCACGTCTCGCTCAGCGCCAACGAATCCCGAGGGCGGACGTGCATAGTTAAACTACGCGGCCAGAAACTTGATGGTGATACCGTTGAGGGTCGTAGACCGTAGGATGGACGCACGGGTTCGGGGGGGTCATCGGAGGCCGCCTTCTTCCGGCCCCCCTGAACATTGGCCCCATTTTCTAGCCGCCAATACGCCTCACCCATACGACTCATGATAACAGGGAGCAAGCCAGAGCAGCGCACGCATATGCCATGTGAAGCCGACAATATAGGCGCACGTGGCGATGTGAAAACACAAACACAATATGGCACAATGTATGCCAACTAATTCCAGCTGTGATATCAACGTCACACTTGCATCATCAGCGGCATCTGCGCTGACGGCATCTGATGACCTGAACCGTCGAGCGACATGTGCGCTGACGGTATCGGATGCTGCATCAGCTGGCAGCAAATAAATTGGCGCAGTGAATGCTAGATGCAGTCACTGTGATCGCTGCGCACATGAATGCAATGACCATGGCTGCATACATCCAGGCGTGCAACACGTCGTCCAGGATGTCGACAAGCCGGGCGGACAAACATGCTTTGCGTCTCCTTCTCTGACCCCGTGTCCTCCTTCTCCTCCCTCTCCACCCCTGCTTCTTCCTCCTCCTCGTGCCTGGCTTGTGGCCTCCGCGACCAGTACTGGAAGACGATCATGACTAAACGCCTCTGACTGGCCACGTCGGGGGTATTTAGAGGAACGCTCGAGGAACATTATATTCCACAAACGCAGAAGTGAAGGGGCCCTGGGACACACAAATAAATATACACAAATAACAATATTCCCCATCTGTTCCCTTATTTGCTGGGTTTTTGTCTTCCCCCCCACTTCCCATAGTTTCCCATACTTTCTGGGGAGTCGACGATTAATTGTGTCTGTGTGTTCTTTCCCTCCTGAAGACAATAGAGGAAGGGAGAACCGCCCAGTCCCGAAAGAGCCTCCGCCCAAGCCGGGTGCCAGAGCCCTCGGGCGGCATGGGCAGCGATGCTCACTGAGAGCACGTAAGTGATAAAAGGTTGCAGCTGGCATAAACATAGTGTCAAGAGCGCCAGCACTGGCGCTTACCAACTGACGTCCATGCCTGCTGCGTTGGGAATGACGATGTACGGATATCCCAAGTAGAATGCGCATGCCGGTGTCGCATCCGCTCCAGGAGCACTCGTTCAGACCGCACGTGGTCGCGCTGTCGCTGGCACAAAGCGTAGGCTATCGCGGCAGGCCAGAGGAGACTACCACACAACTTGACGCACTTCCCGTCCCGAGACGACCACTGCCCTCCAGACTAGGCGGCGTCGACCCGCTCCAGCGAGTGGCCGCGCCACGGACGAGACCGGGGCACCGCGAATGCAACCACGGTCGAGGGCGGGCTGCGCACCAGGCCGGCCAGGCCGAGTCCGATGCAGCGGGGCTGCTGATGCCCTGCCCGAAGCGGCCTAGATGCTCAACTCTGCTGGCGACTCCGCCGGCGACGCAGGCGGAGCTAGACCAGCTCTCGCGACGCCTCCAGACTCCGTCAGCGACGCACGGGGAGCTAAACCAGCTCCCGCGACGCCTCCAGCAGATGCGACGCCAGCCACCGCCGGCGGCCCGCCGCAGGACGGCCGGCGTCCGCCGACGGCCCTCGGCGAGGCCTCGCCGCAGGACGCCGAGGACCTCGGCGCGTAGTCGAAGTTGTAGAGGAGTGCGACCATGGCGAGCACTCCTGGGGGGTTACAGTCGGGGCGTTGACCTAAGGAACCCTAGATAAGGAACGAGGCTCCTTTTTTTCCATGAGTTCTACTTCTGTTCCCATGGAAAACCTAAGGAAACCTGTGGCAAGCGGTAAAACAATCGAGGAACACCGAGCCCCTCCCCAACGAAAAGGGTTCCTTCTTCAGCGCCCCGACTGTATGGGGGGACTGGCTCAGGGAGGGGGGGGGGGGGAAACATATCGACCTGGAGTCGGCGATACATCGGCGATGTGCCCCTGAGGGCGGATCCAAACGATCCTGGGCGGGGTGGGCTATCAGGCCCCTACCGGCGACGAATGGGCCATCGGCGGTCGATGCGTCCCCTCCTGAGCCCATCCAGGCCGCGAGGCGCGAAACGCGATCACCTTCGCGCCCCTGGGGACGACCTGGAGGTTCGAGAAACGAGGATCCAGGTTGTCCCCCCCGTTCTGAACGTTCTCTCCCTCTTGGAGAGAGGAGGAGGAGGAGGGAGGAGGAGGAGGAGGAGGAGGAGGAGGAGGAGGAGGGAGGAGGAGGAGGAGGAGGACGAGGAGGAGGGGAAGGAGGAGGAGGAGGAGGAGGATTAGCGCTGCCCCTGAGCACCGAGCAGGACCAAACACGCCCCCCAGGTCGGCAGGACCGGGAAGAACACGCTGATGCCGATCGCGCACAGGCCGGCGAAGACGGTGGCGGAGGTGAGCGGGCCCAGGAGGCTCCTGGCCACGGGGCGGGGGTGGTAACTGGAGGCGGCCAGGGGATCTGAACTGGATGCGCCCCGAAAGACTCGGTCAAGAAGGCGGAGTGAGGGCAAATCCCATCGACATCGGTGCCCAGACCCCTCCCAGAATCCATCTGGGCAAATCTGTTACCGTGGATCGATTTCTGATGGTACTGGGCCTGGAAAAAGACCCTGGAGACCGAATGCGGCAAATTACCCGAGACATACCCAAGCCTTTCTCCGTGCGAGGCGAATATCTGTATCAACGCCCCATACAAAGGAACACATCGCCAGATATGCACAATCAGGCCTGCCCTCATCTCCGCCGTGCCCCCCATGAGCCCACGATAGTAGCACAGTTGCGCAGTTCGTAGCCTCCCAAAGCGCTGCGAGGACTCGGCTGGATCCGCGTGGTCTCCGACTCCGCTGGACCTGCCAGGAGCCCACGAAAGTGGCGACAGTTGCGCAGTTCGCAGCTACCCAGCGAGCAGCGAGGTCTCAAATGGGTGCGCGTGGCCCCCGACCCCGCTAGATTTCCCAGGAGCCCAAGAAAAAAAGGGGACAGTTGCGCAGTTCGCAGCCTCCCAGGGGGGCGCTCCCAGGAGCCCACGAAAGTGGCGACAGTTGCGCAATTCGCAGCCCCCCAGGGAGCTGCGAGGTCTCGGCTGGGTGCGCGTACTCCCCTTCTCCGCCGTTCCTCCCAGGAGCCCACGAAAGTGGCGACAACTGCACAGATCGTAGCCACTCAAGGAGCTGCGAAGCCCAAAGTGGATGCGAGAAATTCGCAACTGCCCTCCTCCGCCTCCGCAATTCCAACTGGATGCGAGTCAAATTCCAAGTCCCCGCCTCATCCGCCTCCCAATCCTCCGCCTCCTCCTCCTCCTCCTCCTCCTCCTCCTCAGAATAATAATAATAATAATAATATTAATAATAATAATAATAATAATAATATCATCATCATCATCATCATCATCATCATCATCATCATCATCATCATCATCATCATCATCATCATCATCATCATCATCATCATCATCATCATCATCATATCATCATCATCATCATCCTCATCCGCATCATCATGATCACCATCATCAACATCATCACTATCGCCATTACCAGCACCGTTATCACCATCATCATCATCACCATCATCATTATCCTAAGCAGCATCATCATCAGCGGCATCATCAGCATCATGCTCGTCATCAGTATCAGCATCATCATCATCAGCATCATCAGCAGCATCATCATGATCATCATGACCTTCATTATCACCACCCCCATCATCACCACCATCATCACCATCATCACCATCGCCATCGTCGTCGTCATCAGCATCAGCATCAGCATCATCATCATCAGCATCAGCATCATCATCACCATCACCATCAAGAGCATCATCAATATAATCATAATCAGCATCATCATCGTCGTCGTCAACACCATCCTCATCATCACCACCGCCATCGTCACCATAATCATCATCGTCGTCATCGTGGTCGTCATCGTCGCCGCCATCATTAGCAGCATCATCGTCATCATCATAATTCTCATTTGCATCACCATCATGAGCATCATGAACGTCATCATCGTCATCATCATCCATGTCGCCATCGTCATCGTCGTCACGATCTGCATTATCGTCGTCTGTTGTCGTCGTCGTTGTTATCACAACCATCACCATCACCATCTCCACCACAAGTATCAATACCATCATCATCATTGTCATCCACATCATCATCATCATCATCATCAGCAGCAGCAGCAGCAGCATCAGCATCATCATTACCATCATCAGCAGCATCCTCCTCCTCATCATCATCAAGTTGAGCACTATCATCATCGTCGTCGGCATATCCATCGGGTTGAGCACTACCCTCAGGTCGTAAGCATCGTCAGCATATGCATCATAATGATCAGCAATAACATCATCGTCAACATCACCACCACCATCGTCGTCATCCTCATCATCCTCATCATCACAAACAACATCATTAGCACCAACGGCAGGAGCCGTCAACATCAACATCATCATCATCACCATCATCATCGCCATCATCAACAACGGCAACATCATCATCACCATCATCAGCAACGTTAACAGCCCACGAAAACGGCGAAAAGTTGCGCAGTTCGCAGGCCCCAAGGGAGCTGCAAGATCTAGTCTGGATCCGTTTACTCCCCTACTCCGCCGTGCCTCCCAGGAGCTCACACCATGCATCCAGTAGGACGCGTGGGCGCAATGAAGCAGACACGCCAAATGCACGCCATATCGGGCGACAGACGCGCCAAAAGCGTGGTTACGCGGCTGCGACGCGCCAAACGCGCGCTGGGAGGACGATGACAGGAGGAGGGAGATGACGATGATGATGACAATCAACATGCAGGACAAATATTGTGTCATCTCATACATCAATTATGTGGACAATAATCTTACACTTCTGAAGTCCACTGCTGTCTCGGCCGGCCAGCACGCCGATATTCCACCCAAGTGTTTGGTGCACCATCTTGTAAGCATACCATCTGACGCGCGAGCGACACAGGGCCGCTTGATACTGTATGGTATAATTTGTTGTCTGCCGAATAATACTTCAGAGAAAAGATCGACGCCGCCCCTGTCTAGAACGTATGAGCTTGTTTTCTTGACATGAAAGCAAACTGGATACCCAGAATGCGCCTCAAACGCCGGCAGTGGAAAGCATCGAGTCTGCGACGGTCAGCTTATAGTAGCCAAAGGGAACAGAAGAAATAAAAAATTCGCCCAGGACGCAACTGTCGTATACTTTGCATTTTCTGTTCCACCCCAATGCTGTATGGCACCATCTTCTTGCGAGCTGCTTGAAGATGCGTTGCGCTTCGCCGAGGCGCCGGGTGACCTCTGGCCCCGCTTTGCCATCGCAAGTAGGCGTTCCGCCCAGATGCACCGGTTCCCGGACCACCTTGATAGGGCCTCCACCAGGTCGCTCTGCCGCATCGCTCGTCGAGATGTATGCGCTTGGAGCATTTTGTCCCAATTGACTTCAAGACCAAATGTTTGCCCTTTCAACACAGTAGCGTTCAACATGCTTTGAATATTGACTTTGCTGTGTGAAGCCAACAACGTGTCGTCTGTGTACAAGATGTCTCGCGTTACTACGTAAGCCGGCTCAACCTCAAAATCAATTGTATGTTTGAGAGGTAACATCTGGATCCGTTTACTGCCCGACTCCGCCGTGCCTCCCAAGAGCTCCCGAAACTGGCGATGCAGCATCCCCCGGGAGCTGCGACCTCTAGTCCGGATCCGTATACTCCCCGGCTCCACAATGCCTCCCAGGTGCCCACGAAAATGGCGACAACTTGCGCAGTTCGAATTCCCCTAGGGAGATGCGAAGCCTAGTCTGGATCCGTCTACTCCCCGACTCCGACGTGCCTCCCAGGAGCCCACGAAAAGGGGTGACAGTTGCGGAGTTCGCAGCCCCAGGGAACAGCGCAGGAGGAGGCAGGAGAAGGGGGGAGGAGAGGAGGTGTGCGACCGCAGCGCTCTATTCAAAACGAGAACCCACCGCACGAGGATTGGGAAAAACCTTCTCGAACCCAGTACCTCGAACCTCGCCCCCTTCCCTGCTGGCTGGAACCAACGCTCGGCGCCACTTAAGACTTACAGCCGGCTCCAAGGCCGGATGACCTTCAGATCCAGGCAAGCAAGCAAGCAAGCAATCCAACCGAATCAACAATTCGGCCCAGAGTCGAGCGCGAAAGGGCTACATCTCAAACATTATTGTCGGCACGTCAAGGAAAAACGCGCGAGGGCGTCCTCGTATTCAGGGAAGTCATTGGCTGAACTTGCTTCATGCTGGTCGATTTTAGGAGTGGGCTACGACGGGCGCCACGTTTCGGGTCCTGGGACCCTCCTAGGACGATGTGGATCGAACAATGAAGGATCTTGGCCGGCCCCCGTTTGCTGGGGGTGAAAGGGCGTGTGAAACATTTGGCTGTCCTCCTGCCCTCCCCCTGTGGGTGTGGGGTGGTTCGTCGTCGTCGTCGTCCGTCGTCCTTCGTCCGTCGTCCGTCGTCCGTCGTCCGTCGTCGTCGTCATCGTCGTCGTCGTCTTCGTCGTCGTCCTCTCCGGGGTCCACAATGCAATTAGAGCGGGGGGGGCGGGAGGGGGCGGCGGCTAGGCGGCGGGGCGCACGAGCTCCCCAGCGCACCTCAGGCCTTCAAATTCCAACTCCAACCACCATGCCCAATATGCACTCGAAGATGGCTCACGAAAGAGTTCCGGCGCACCAGAGACGTTTCTAAAACATCCAACGTGGCCTCAGGACGACCAAGAGGGTCTGTCAAACGCTTCACCAACGAGGGCCCAAGTGGACCCAGAAGACAGCCTCCAGGGGCCAGAACCAATGATTCCAACACCCTGCGTATCCTACGTACGTTGGTCAATTTTTCTGTGCGCGATGCCTCTGGCTCCTCATTTCCTCATGTCCACCTCTTCCCGAAGGTCGTTCACACTCAGCGCCGCAAGGAGGAGACGCCAAAGGGTATTTCGTGCTTCCGTCAGCGCTCAGGTTGTGGGGATGTATCAGGTGGCTCTCTCGGTTTCAAAGGTACACCCGTCGCTTGTCAGTCAGTATCTGGAAGAATGCTGCTTCCAGCAAGAATGGGGCATGACGGTGATATAAATGTATCGGTATCATTGCCCATGGTAGGTATATCAGACATGTTTCCTGTAAGTCAACAAACCGTTGAGCTACGGACCAATGAGCGCAATAGAGCAAGATGGGGAGGAGGAGGAGGAGGCGGAGGAGGGGCGACGACGACGACCCTCACTCCATTCACGCGCGCGGAGGTGGGCCCGCGGTGCCTGCTCTAAAGGCGTCTTGTCCTGCAAGCGCGAAACAGCTGCGACTGGCGGCCGCAGGGCGGCTGGCGGCGGCAGCGAACGAGCAGGGAGAGAAGAGTAGCAACTTCCCCCGCGGCGGGGCGCGCAGGCTCCGCGCTTCGAGTCAGCCCCGGAGAGCACCGCGGCTTCCTGCCCCCCCCCCCCGCCCCGGCGCATTGCCTCCCCCCCGGCGCTAACCCCCAGAACTTTTACTGGGTCGGGGGGGGGGGGGCGCCGATAATCCCGCCGGACCCCCCTTAGCGAGGGCCGACACGGACCGACGATTCCCCCCGTGCATTTCCCCAGGCGTCAAACGTGGACGTAGGAGCCCACGCGGAGGCGCTGCGCCCCGCCCTTCTTCAGCAAGTAGCGCAGCCGCGGCTGGGCCGCTGCAAGCAGTTCCGCCCTTCACCTCGTACGACGGGCACAGTGGCAATCGCAATCATCGGCAGACCAACGCTAGCATCTCTTCCCCAGCAATATTCCACGCGCACATGCCACCAGTTGCAAGATCATCATCCTGTTGGGTGGTGTCCCACGTGCCTGATACTGGCCCCTGTGGTAGTTCCTCCGGGTCGTGCGACCGCTCGACGCCTGGCGCCCGCCCGATGCGTGGCGCTCTGTCCATTGTCGTTCCTGTCCGCGACGTGCCCGAGGCATCGGTTGCCTTGGCTCGTTGTGCGATGATGAGGTTGGCCTCGATCTAGCCTCGCGGCCCCTGCTCTGCGCCTGCTCCGGCGAGCTCCATTCTTGTCCCTCCTCAGCATCGCGGCCCCGCCCCGGCCTCGGCGGCGGGGTCGGCGGCGCCTCGCGCCGCGCAGGCTGCCTGCGCGCGCCGTCGCGGAGGAGGCGGCCATAGGAGGCGCCAGCCAGCGCATCGCTCGCCCCAGCCAGCACACTGCCTGCCGGCGACGCGGGCGGGGTAAAAAAAAGCAGCAGGAGCACCGACTGAGTCGGCACCTCGAACACCTCGCTGTGCAACCACCATAGGTTTCAACAGATCTGGCGCTGAACACCGCCGGCTGAGCCGGCGGCAGTTCTCTCCAGAATAATCGTTTTATCGGACATGGGTGAATGTGCAGCTGGACTGGGCGGATCTGATTAGTCCCTCCAGAATAACCGTTCTATCGGATATGAGTGATCGTTTATCGGATATGAGCGAATGTGGGTCTTATCGGATGTGAGTGAATGGCGCGATGCAAGCTGCGACGCGACACCCTGCATCGCGCCATCCGCGGATGCGCCGACGTCGGTTGACCCGAAAGCAGGGGGCCTTTTCTGTGCGAAGGTGCGCAACATGTCAGTGGCCACTGTAGCATTCTGCTGGCCACGATTGGCAACCAGCCATCCCCGAATCAATGCGCAGTTATGCAGCTAAGGCTCCTGCCGTTTATCTTCGCCAAAGAGATCAGCCATCGCGACTTGCGTCGGCCAAGGGTTCGTGCGCACTCTGGACTTAAGGCCGAGCTCCAAGTCCACGATGTCTGTCTCCAACAGGTCGGATCTCTGCACTGCCTCTCCTTGTTTCTCGTCGAGTTCGCACGAATATCTCCGCGTCTGCCGCGGGCAATTGTCCACCCTGTCTCCCATGTGCAATCCTGGGCGTCAAGCGCGTTCTGAATTGCCGCCTGGCATGCGACGCACCGTTCTTCGCGAACAAATGCGCGATGCATTCCTGCCTCTCAAGAGAGCAATGGGAACTATATTTTCTTGCCGTTCTATTGCGGGGCCCTCGGGCGAACTCCTCGCGCCGCTGGGCGCCGGAGTAGTGGGCCTATCTCTGAGGCCTTTACCCTTGCCCTTTGCATGCGTCTCTGCCGCGGGCTTCGTAGCCGGCAGAGCCGGTTGCGGGGCGGGGGCTACCTTGGGCCCCTTGCATTTGAACGGGCCCCCCGGCCCCCCGGGCATCGCTCACCTCGCGGAACGCACTCGCGCGCGACCCCTTTCTTCATCCGTCCGTCTTCGACCGCGCCCGCGGGCTTGCCCAGCGACTTCTTTGGGCCAACAGGACCTGGGGCAGCAGAGTAATCAGACTTTCCTCTTTGGCTAAGAGTCTTCTTCCGACAATCCAAATCAATGTCGTTCCCATCCTCCCCAGTGCACGCGCGCAGTTGATGCAACAACCGCTCGCATGCTTCTACGTCTGCCCCTACCTCTCAAATGCTCGTTGCGTAAAAAGTGATTCCCCGTTGCGTCCCCGTATGGGGTCTTCATCTGTCCATTAAAAAGCGCGTGGGCCACTGCGGCCATCTCCAAGGATGGCTCTGAACCTCCGTGGAGGTCCCGACAACGAGACATCCAATCGATGTAGGAAACCCTCGCCTCGTTTGCCCCCAATGATGACGATGTCGACTAAATGCCGCGCCGACATATCCCTGCCGTGCTCTGTATGATCGCAAAGCCAATGGCGAGTCAAACGTATCATCTCGCCCAATAAGCAAGCGGGGCTCGCTGTGCGCGCCGTGCTCCGCTCGCGAAATCTGCGCAATATAATGCGTCGGCAGCGGCGGGGGATTTGCCCCTATTCTTCCTGGAAAAATTGCCCGTCCAGTCCGGCGCAATCGGCGCGTCAATCTTGTCGCGCTTCCCTGAGCGCCAGCCTCATTGCACTGGAGATCGGCATCAGCTTGATCTCCGTTGTCTTTCACGCCTGCTTCCGAAATTCGAGAGGGCATGCGATGGGCCCCTTTATCATCTCTGCAATGATCTCCTCCATCTCCGCCGCCGCCAAGCACCTCCCCCAACGCCTCCGCCCCCGACTGAGTCGCGAGCTATCGGCCCTGGATCAGGTGGCCCATCTAGCGCGCCTGGCATCTCAGATAGTGGATCTCTTGATAGTTCGAGAAGCTGAGGAAACGAAGGCACGCGAAAGAAGCGTTGCTCCAACAGCTCGGGAGAGCACCAATGACTGCCGTGCAGATCAGAAGTTTTCTCCGACTCAGCTGTCTTGTTCGGCATGTTCTGCCCCTCGAATAAGTCGCGCTCGTGCAGAACATCTGCCGCCGAGTGAGAGTAGCCGCGCGTGCCTGTGCTTCCCGCTGTCGGGTGCGCCAGCGCCCGCCCGCCCCCCTGACGCGCCCGGGCAGCTCAGTCGTGGAGCCAATGCGATTGTCGCGGCATGGCTTGGAACATTGAACGCAATGGATCTTCTGCGCGATTTTGCAAAAATGACACATTTGCATATCCCCGAAGCTGCGGCGACGCGCAGCCGCGGCCCCCATCCCCGAGGTCCAATGTTCAGCTTCCCGGCATTAAAGGCTGAGCCTCGAACGCCATTCGACTCGACAAACCGCCCCCGTGAAAGTGGGCCCCGGCCCGAGTCTCCACGGCAGATGGGACCATGGCAACATCGCCCTGCGCCGCGGATTGAATCCGCAACGCAGCTGGCACCCCACAACTTTGACCTGTTACATCTTGAGCTTCCCGGAGAAGAGTCAATGTCATGCGCCTCTCTCTCTCTCTCTCTCTCTCTCTCTCTCTCTCTCTCTCTCTCTGCTTCGCAAGACCCTCGGCAAGCGCATTAATTTCTGCTCCCATTGTCATTGCTTGATCGGTGGCGCCACGCCCTCGAGGGTTCGCATGTTGCAAACTTGCAAACGCCTCTTCATTCGCGCGATGAACCAGAGCAGCTTGTTGCGCCGCCTTCTCTCGCATTGCGTCTTCCGCCGACCGATTAGATATCCTCCCCTCCATCACTGTCCACTGCGCAGACTGTTGCATCTGCGGTTCTTTCGCTGACCCCCCCCCCCCTCTCCCCCCCCGCGAACGCCGCCCATTTCCATCCTCTATTGCCCCGCGGACTCCTCCACTTCCTTCTTTTGCCCTTCGGCCTCCATCAAGGGCAGCTCGACTGCTTCCGACGCAGACCGCCTGCCCAGGCGAGCTCGCTGCGCGGCCTGTAGAAGAGCCCCCTTCCCCATGCTTCACCTTCCAGAGTTGTTCGCCCTTCTGCGCTTAAACCGGGCGAACTTGCGGGGCCAGTTCTTCGAGAAGTCTCGTTTCATGGGTTAACCTTTTCTTTCGCTTCATTCGTTTCATCGGTTAACCTTTTCACTGGCAAGAAAAGCAAGACGACGACATCTGCGCTCTTTCATGTCGATGCATTCCGATTTAAACAAATGAGATTGCTCTGCTGGCGCGCAAAGAAACGACCGCCGCGGCGCGCCTGTCGAGAACTTCGCTCGCTTTCCCGGGGCGCCCATTTCCCGCCGACGGGCAGCGCCGCGGCCCTCGGGCCCAACAACTACCTTTCAACGAAGAGACCCCGGAAGATAACCCACGAGATCCTCGACTGATCCTGGGCCTTGCACCTTGCACCCGCTCTTGCTGCTAGTGGCGATCGAGATGCAAATGTTTTGATCGCATTATGTGGAGACTACATCGAAGTCGGGATCGGCCCTGGGATTTCTTGCGCGGCTGGGCAATTCTGATCGCCGAGCAAACTGTCTGCCATGCTGGAATCAGTCATTGAAGGCGCCCCCAGGCACGTTCGGGCGCGCCGGCAGGACCGCGAGCGGCCTGGGAAGATTGAACCAAGGAACAAGCGGCTCCTTTGGCACGAGCGACAAGTCACAGAGTGTGCGCTGAGCGCCCGTGCGAAGCTGCGCAGCACAGACGGGCGAGCAATGTGGCGCTGGCTCTTACCGAAGTACCTCATGCGGACGATCGGGATGAAGTGGGCAAGGTGGAACCGCGCAACATTCCCCGCGTAGATCACGATCAACGGCTTCTTCCAGCACCGCGAGCGGGCTGTCCAACTCCGCGTTCTTTGGCGGCGTCTGGATCTCAAAAAAGGAATGTCGGGCCACTCGTCGCCGTCGCTCTCCGCCAAACACAAGGAGCGCATTGCGCGCGCATGCTAGTGGCCCAGGGACATGGGGGCACGTGGCCGAGCGCGCCAGTGGCCCCATTGCCCAGGGAGTCAGCAACTTCGCTGAGACAGCGACGGCCACGACGAAAACGAAATCCCCCCGGTCTAGCCATCAAGGAGAAAGCAATAGCACAAAAGAAACCAGCGCGACCATCGAAGACTGCCCAGAGCACAGCCAGCTGTCTCCTTACAGGGCCAACCCCCCTCGATGGCGACGCCATCGCGCACGTGCTCACTCTTTAACACGAGAGCCAACGCGAAAATACATGCATACCCGTGCCATTCAGCATCGATGGACGACGCTCCAAAAAGCAAGCGATGAATGCAATGTCATGCCTGGGCCCCACCATGATCACAATGGACAAATCCACGCCCGGCATGAATATCATCGCGACAAGCCCCATCAAACAGGCAAACGCCCCCCCCCCCCCCCCTCGATCGTTTTCGGCGAGTCGGAAGGGGGCGCAGCACCTGAGAAGGCGAGGTCTTGCAGCATTTCACTTCTTGCCCTTATTACCAGACCTTCAGAGCAACAGCATCCACGAGGTTTGAACTGCGCGGCGCACGCGAGGAGCTGGGAGATGTCGCAGACATGGCCAATGTCGAATCTGACATATATCCAGGAAGGTCGGGGCGAGATTCCGTAAATTCCCTGCTATAGGTGCCGCGGCCGGCTTCGACGATCTCGCCGAGGCCCGCGACCAGCCGGTGCTCGTTTTCAAGATCGCTCAGAGCCAGTCGCCCCGAGTCACCGGCTGCCTGCTTGCCCCTGCCACCTAGGCGCGAATTAGTCAAGACAGCCTGCGACGTGGACTGAGGCTTCAACGCGCTGAGACTCCACCGCTCGGCCCGCGCATCACGCGCGCGCGATCTCCTGGCCCCCGGCAGCTGCCCGCCCCCGCCCCGCCCCTCAGACGCGAAGGGGCGCGCGGCGCTGTCGCGCAGCAGCTCGCGCGGCGAGCGCAGCAGGCGCTTCGACCAGCAGCGGGCCCAGCCTTGCCAGCGGGCGAAGAGACGCACCCCAGCGTCACATTCGGCGGCAACTCTTTCGCCACCTGTCGCGCAGAAGCCTCGGCATGCTGAGATTTCCAACGAATCGGTTTCTTCTCGCGCCAGGCTCGCTCATGTAGACGGTCAAACTGGCAGATCATCATTCCAAGGTCCGCAACAGTCGAAGCAGACGGGCGCTTGCTTGACGCGACCACGTTGAGACGCAGTACGCAGGGACCCATCAATATAACGGCCTTCTGCCGTAGTGACGTCAGAACCGAATGCAAGCCCCGTCGGGGCACTCGCCTTCCTTCACAAAGAGCGAAGACAATTAAGACGATGCTGCGTCGCCAACGCGAGGGGCAACCCACCGCATTCAGAACGCGAGCCACGCGTGCACTCCCCAAATAGAACAGCTTCCGCCTGAGACTTTTTCGGCCCCAACTCAGCGTTGAGATCCGCCCCCATCACAACGGCGTCGCCAGGCATGTTGAAATGCTGGGGGCGGTCTGGCAGAAGCGCTGACCATAATGAACCTAGGGGAAGTAAGCGGATAAAAGCATAAACTATATCACATCCACGCGGGAGTGCTGAACCAGGAGGCCCCTGTGACCTGCTAGTCAAGACGAGACGACATACAATTCCTGCAGCAGAAGCACATCCCACTCACATTCCTCACCCTGAAATTCTAGAGACTGTCAAAATTCTCAATCGCTACACCACAACAGTTCAGCGTCATCACGTCCACAGACGGACTGGTTTTCTTTCCCCACGATTTGGCACCACACCTCCTCGCTCCAGAAAGAGCGTCCCTGTCGAAAATATTGTTTGCTTTTTCTCGATCCACTCCTGGAAGATCTGATCAAATGCAAGGTCCGGTTGCTGCAGATCCGCGCTGCAGTTGGCTGAGCAGAGAGTGGGTTGTCCACGCATACTGGTATATGCAACAACCTGCATTTCCCTCCTGGCATCGGGCAATCTGACATCTTCCGTAGAACTGATAACCTTCACTGGAAAAGAACAAGAATTGGACACTCGATGTTTGCCCTCTGCCATTGACAACGCCATCATGTTCACGAGCGAAAGTGCGATCCGCTTCAATTCCATGGTACGGTGCGTGTTACGCAATATTTGCATGAGTGTATAGCGCCTTGCCGCCATCATACCCAACGAAAATGTTTTTTCCCCGGCGCAATCACGATGTTTGCCCACGAGAGCCCAGGTAGCCCTCATCATCTGTCATATGCTGGAATACACCATGACAGTACCTTTGTCTCAATATGGCAGCACATCACCGTTTCCCGAAGCTTCAGGAAGAAAAAAAAAATAAAAAAAAAAAAAAAAAAAAAAAAAAAACGCTACTATTTGGAGAGCGTCCTCCCCCTGGGCTGCATCCGGTTGTCCTGGAGTCCTCTGCGTCGCCGCCGCAAAAGCTGCACCCGTAGGTCTGGAACCTGCTGCTGCCGACTGTGCTACACGTAGCGCGTTGGCTGCGCACCGACATCATGGACGGAACGTTGTCAAAATGAGGGTGGCCGAACGGTCATTCACTGTCCCTGTGTGCGTGGCTGAAATGAGATTCCGCGATGCGGATTATTGTTGTTGCTGGTTGCTGTTTGGCGTCGTCCCCCTTGCGACCCACCCAAACCCCGGCCCGCGACCCACCCGCGACCCTCCCGCGACCCACCCCTGCGACCCGCCCGCGACCCGCCCGCGACCCACCCCCGACCCTCCCGCGACCCACCCGCGACCCACCCGCGACCCACCCGCGACCCGGCCCGCGACCCGGCCCGCGACCCACCCGCAAATCACCCGCGACCCATCCGCGACCCATCCGCGACCCACCCCGCGACCCACCCACATTGCTTTAAAGAAAAAACAGCGCCTGCAGCGGGCCCATTGTAGAACTTGCAAAAATTGGGCGCCTGCGGCGGGCGTCTTCGGAGCCTGAAAAACCCCAGACGTCCCCGCCGCCCCCTCTCTCTCGTCCCCGCCGCCCCATCTCTCTCATCCGCAACTGCGGGGGGTTACGCACCTTCTTCATCCTGTTGCCCATGGGCGCACTCATTCCCGGCATGAACAGCATGAAGTCTGCACTGATGACCCCTTCGCTCCCACTTCCAACTGCCACATTCCTTCCACCTGTCATCACCATCAGTAACCTCCCGCTTACGCATGGGAAAAACATTTGCTCCACGTTTACACGTCACTGCGCATGCCTCGACGGACCGTCGGCGCGCGCGGCGCTGCAAGGCGGGAGCCCTTGAGCCAAACAATGGCGGAAGAGGAGTAAAAGGGGAGGGAGGAGGAGGAGGAGGAGGAGGAGAAGGAGGAGGAAAAACAGGACGACGACGGGGGAGATCCTGACGATCCTGCTGCGCAGCACCCTGCCCAACCGCCCCGGGTAGTGAGGCAACGCGTGGCGCCACGACGCATGGCGGCGGCCCGAATACGACCTTAGGCGGGGCACAACTGTTCTGATACCGCTGCTCCCCGGACCTTCCGTGGAACGCATTCGGAATATAATCTCGAAGCAAGTATGGCCATGGCGACGGGGGGAGCGCAGCGGTGTCGGTACCTTTTTGAAGGGCGACGCCGGGGGGGTGAACTCAGGAGGAAAACCATCAAGCTGGAGTCGGCGATGGATCGCCGATAAATCGGCGATAGGCCCACGAGAGCAAATCCCCCCGTTCCTGGGCGGGGTCGGCTACTGGGTTCGATGCAAGCCCCTTCTGGGCCTATCCAAGCCGTGAAGCGCGAATTGCGATCATCCTCTCGCCCCGGCCTCTGTGGGCGACCTGGATGTTCGAGGAGCGAGGATCAAAATTGTTTCCCCTTTTCTGAACGTTTTGAACGCTCTGTATCTCTTGGGCTGAGGGTGGGGTTGGGGGAGAAGGAGGAGGAAGGGGAGGAGGATGAGGAGGAAGATGAGAAGGAGGATGAGGAAGAGGAGGAGGCGGAGGAGCAGGAAGGGGAGGATTATAGAATGGAATAAAATGTCGCAATGGAGCTCCAACTAAAACGATATAACAAACACGATGAGACCTGTGCGCTGCTTCTGTAGCTTGACATCGCTTGCAACGTAAGAGGCTTTTCGGGCGCCCCCCGCGATGCTCCATATCAGGCGGCCCCGAAATTCGGCGCGCAGCCTGGGAAGGTACCCAGCTGCGGAGAGCCAAAATCAACTCTCAGACACGCTTTTTCGGGCAAGCCTGATCGGACGATCTTCACCCCTGTCAGCCACTTGCTCCAAAGGAGTAACACATGTAGTCAAGGCAAGGGGGGATGGTCCGAGGTGCGAAGTAGTTCCGTCTCCCCCTCTCTTCCACAGCGCCCACGACCCCCACGGCGACCACGACCACAACCCGAACCTTTTCTCTTACTACACGTTGGCACAGCCATGGGGCGAACCATAGCAGGCACCACAGGGGTATCGGGATGGTCAAACGTCGACACCGCTGGGGTCTCCGTAGCCCGCCGAAAACATGTAGCACCCCGCAGTTGCGGATAAGATTGAGGGGGAGGCGGGGACCACATCGGTCTGCGAGGCTCTGAAGACGCCCGCAGCAAGTGCCTAATTTTTACGAATTGCACAACGAGCCCGCCGCAAGCGCTGTTTTTTCGTTAAAATGATGTGGGTGGGTCGCGGGGTGGGTCGCGGGGTGGGTCGCGGGTGGGTCGCGGGTGGGTCGCGGGTGGGTCGCGGACAAGGTCGCGGGCCGGGTCGCGGGTGGGTCGCGGGCTGATCGCGGGCGGGTCGCGGGGGGTCGCGGGGGGGTCGCGGGCGGGTCGCGGGCGGGTTGCGGGCTGGTCGCTGGGGGGGAGGTCGGGGGGGGTCGCGGGGGGTTCGCGGGGTGGGTCGCGGGTGGGTCGCGGGCGTGTTCGCTCTGGTGTCGCGTGGAATCCCCCCTGAGGAATAATTCCTGGAGCGTGGCAAAACGAGCAAGCCAGGAGGGAAGCGGCCGGGGCGGCTGGGCGCGGCGGAAGCGCAAAGCCCGCCGACCGATTTCTTACCGCACCTCAGGTCGACGCACAGGCCCATCCATCTCCGCGCGCAGGGCCGCCGTCGTCGAACTCGACGCGCTGGGCCTGGCCGCCCAGCCAGCGCCCCGTCGGACCCCGCGGCGCCGGCCCAAGATGGCCTCCGCCAACTCCACCCTGGCAAAGTACTCCTGGGAGAAGGGGCACACAGTCTGCGCGCACTTGAGATCCTGCATATTCAGAGCCACGCTGAGGGCCCATCTGCACGTCGTCGCCATCTGTCTCTGCCATCGCCCGCCTGTGCTTGCGCTGGGTCACGAGCGGCCCAATCGGCTGCGGCGTCTGGACCTCCGCTATCTTGTGCCAGTGCTCCGCGAAGGCCGCGCAGCCTGCCGGGCGCGCTTCTTGCCGTCGGCGGCATGGTGGCGGAGGGCGCGCTGGGCGAGGGGGGTGAGCGAGGCGACGCGCGGCGGGCCTCGAGCCTCCCAGTCGATCTCGTCGCCGCCCTCCTCGCGCGACCCCGTCGCCTTGCCGGCGTCGCCGCGGGCGTTGTTCGCGCCGGCGCAAACCGTGCCCGAGGGCTCCGCGCTCATGACATCCGATGAAAAAATCAGCGCTCTCCAAGAACGCCGCCTGCGAGTCTCGCCGCCCCTTGAGCCGCGACCTCCGCGCCGCCCTCGCGCCCATTCTTCAGGGCCCCTGTCGCGGGGGCGCTTGGCGGGCGGAGCGAGCCACGAGGGCGGGCGCGGGGCTGGCGGGCGGGCGGCTTGGCGCGCGACGGCAAGTGCGAGAGGAGGCGAGAGCGGAGGTCGCCGTAGTTCACCCCCTCGAAATCGCGCGCCGGGCGCCCGCCGGCACCGGGCTCGGCAAGGGGCGCGCTCGACGACGCCCGCCCGCGACGCGAATCTACCCGGAAGCGGGCGCGCTGCGAATGGCGACTCGCGAAGACCTGCGCGGCGCAGAACCTCTGGCGCGCGACGCGCGCTCTCGCGGGCGCGGGCGCGCTAGCTAGCAGCACTGCGCGGGCGGCGCCCGCGCCGTAGACGCGCGGCGAAGGCGCGGCGCGTCGAGGGGGAAGCACCGCAAGCGACCCCCGTTCTCAGGCGCGCGCGCGCGAACGCCAGCTCGAACGGCGCGCCCCCTCGCCCCCGCCCCCTCATAAAACTCGCCTCGCTCGCCCGCGCCGAACTCCGGGGCATTCTCGCCGAGGGCGGGGGGCGCTGCGTTGATCGCCAACATCACAGCCGGATGCGTTCTGACATCTGGGGCCGCGAACTCCCCCGTCGTCTCCCCCTCCTGCAATGGTTCCCACGGCGCGAGTGGCGATTTCCCCGACGGCCCCGAATGCTCCGGGACAGCGGTCGAGGCAGCCCGCGGGCCGGAACGCATCTGAAACGCCCGAGGAGACGCAAGCAAGGGGGGGCAGTGTCGAGCGGGCAGGGCTTACAATCGTCGGGCTCGATTTCAAGCAAAGAGAACAAGACTGCCCGAACGCGCTGATGCATCGCGGGGCGAAGCGCCGACGATCAAGCCGCTGCAATCGTCGGACTCGCGGCGCCGCCGAACAAGGGGCGACGCTCCAAAAAGCAAAGGCCAGAACGTCTAACGACTCCTGCTGGTCAGTGGCGCACAACCAAGACGCCACTCCACGTGCCGCGATGCGCCCCAGCATAGCAATGCGGGCGCCCATCGTACGGCACCGATGATCGCGCGGGCTACGACGCTCCATGGCGGGCAGCATGGCGCTCCGAACCAGGGGCAAGAAAAGCTGGCGTTTCCAATTCCGAAGTTTTCGCGATGACCAAACTCCACCCGTGCTGTGTAAGAGACCGGCACCGCGGCCGCGATTCCCCCCTCGAGCTCGCGCGCAGTCGTCTGCGCGAGCGAGGTGGCAGGGCCAAGATATCCAGCGACGTCCGCCGCCGCGCCTGAAAAGACGCCTGCGATGCCCGCCCACTGCTGGCACGCCGTGGCCGCGGCGACAGAAGCTCGCGACCGGTTTATCCCCTCCCAGCTGCATGCAGCCCATGGCCAGCGCTGCGCCGCAGACGCGGCATGCCTGTCTGAGTCGCGCCGCGGCGCCGCGCGCCGCGCCGCCCAGCCAGAGCAGCAGGGCGCGGCCAAGGTCGCCAGCGCAGGCGCAGTGAAACAAATCGGCTTCACCATCACGAGGGAGCGCTCCGCGGGGCAACTCGAAGCCTGACGTCGAATGCATGGCGGCCGCCGGATTGCTCGCAGGTTCCGCACAGGAGCCGGCCAAGCGTCGACAATGGAAAGATCGCCCATCAGGCCTACGACTCCAGGCTGCACGTTGACGATGCCCTCGTTTCCCCCTATCTCGGTTTCTTCGCCATTGTGATGGGCCTTGCGCAAGCTCCAATCCTCGGGCCTGGCGTTGCCCCCTGTCGTCGCGTTTGACGCCTCCCACGACGCGCTGCCGAAGGCGCGGAGGTCCGCCATCGCGTTGGCGAAGCATGCCTTTGATCTTCGAAGTCGCCAAGACAAGCGCTGCGCAATTAAAATGGCGCCCTCCCGTCTCCCGCGCTCAGCGCAGCCACGCGCCTGAGGTGCCACCCAGATCGAGAGCCGCATTGTGAACGACCCCATGCTGCTGAACAGCAGCGGGCGCATGTCCCGCTTGCCCGGGGCTTCAGGTTCCAAGTTGCCCTTGGCCAACCCATGTCCAACGCTGCAAATCAAGAGGGGCGCCATATCCACCATGCGTGTCGCGGCGACGCCGGGTAGCAGCAGCTCCTTGAAAATACCCACTCGCACCTCCGCCTTCTCGAACCCCAGGCAGCGGCGCCCCCCCCTTCGTCTCTGCGTCCGCTGAAAAAAAAAAAAAAAAAAAAAAAAAAAAAAAAAAAAAAAAAAAAAAAAAAAAAAAAAAAAAAAACAAAAAAAAAAAAAAAAAAAAACCGCAACTGAGCAGGAGCGGTGCCGGCGGGGACAGAGCGTTGCTTCGCGGTCACCCCGAAGTGGGGCATCAGCGCCGCGTAGTCCTCAGCAGCTCCGTCGGCGCGTTCGCTCTCTGCCCGGCTCGGCACTGCTGGCGGGGGAAGCTCGCTCGTGCTGCTGCGCCAACCGTGAAGCCCAGTTTCAGGTACCCATGCTAGGGGGCCACATGCGAACCCTACCCTTACCCCCCACGATTTCTGAGGGGGAGGGTGGGGTTCACTTCGCTTGGGAGCTCCCGAACGAAGTGAACTCCCCCCTCCCCCCTCAGAAATCGTGGGGGGTAGGGGTAGGGTTCGCATGTGGCCCCCTGCATGCGAAACCTAGATCCTTTTACCCAGCGTTGTGATACCAAGCCTGCGTCGATCACGTGACGTGTCCCGAATCGACGTCCGGGTGTTGTCGCGGGAATCGGGCGGCCGCGTGCGTGCGCGTCCGCCCTGCCATGCCTCTCTCACCTGCCCAGTGAGGGCCTCCCTCGCTGCCAACGTAGAACGCCGTCGCTGTCGTTGGAGATCTCGCGATAGCTCTTCGTCTCTATGTTAATCGACTTGGTGGTCTGATCCTCTTTCCCCCATCTGGCCACACATTGAACCCCATGCACATCAATACCAGCCTGCAAAGCCACCGAACTCGAAGTAGCCCTGGGAACGGAAGGTTTGGGGGGCCGACCACTTGGCGAGCAGGCTCGCCGACGGCAGGTGCAGCGGCGCCCTTCACACCGTCGCCCTCAGTGGTCGGGGCCCTACTTTCCCCATCCTATTCGGTGAGGCCGTTGCCGCCGTGGAAACCGGCGGTCCGCGAGCCCGCTCCAAGGTAGTTTTCGCTTGCAGTAGTCGTCGTCGCTCAACGCATCCATAGGAGCACGTTCATGCCCGAATCGGAAGAATATCGCCCAGATTCCTCACGGTGTGGCATCTCCTCAACCGATACATGCCCCGTTCGGCAAGAACCCAAATTCGAAATTATGCATGTAGACGCTGTGGATGATGACCAGTAGGTGTTTGCATATGGGCCAAGCAACGGCTCAGATGTGATCCTCTGTTCCAGCAAGTGCTTGGTAGACTCACCAGCTCCGTTGGGCCTTGGCACATGTCTACGAGTGGCGCCAAATGAAGGATAGACAGGCTCCGTCCAGACTCCAGCTTTTACGTGCGCTCCGATGCCATCGTGAACGCCCGCATGGCATAAAAGCACAGTGCGGCAGTTCTGTCAGTTCCTGATCGTCTCATGGTGAACTCCTTTCTCCTCGTGGGACCCAAGACTCACTGTCACACTCGTACCGCCAGGCCCCTAACAGCGAACTCTCGAGGAAGTACTCACGTCCGCCTCACATGTCTTTCCAGGAAGCCATTTCGAGGTATGGCCGAGCATCCAGTCGCCGTCGTTGTAAACGGTCCAAGCTGACGGAATGCCTCCAGAATGGTGCGTCTTTCCACCAAACTTCGAAACACTCACTTGGCCCTGCGGCGTACAACTCAGCAGCACCGCGTCGTACGTCACGGTATCATATATAACATCGTGCATTATGACACCGCTCGCCCACGTCGGGTTACACCAAGTCACTCTGAACGCAGGGCCAACCATCGGCACCACCTGCTTGCGAATGGCTGCGCCGAGGCCGTCGCAAAGGCAATGGGGCTGTGCGGCGCGAGTGCGCCAAGAGCTCCACACTCGTTTTGGCAAAATGCTCGAGCGAGAAGGGCTAAGATGAGGAGGAGGGGGAGCAGTAGGAGGAGGAAAAGGAGGAGGAAGAGGAGGAGGAGGAGGAGGAGGAGGAGGAGGAGGAGGAGTTCGGGTACCCTGAAGGGGCGCGAGCCTTACGTTTAGCGCCAGACGAGGGCGCGGGCAGCTGCGCTCGCCGAGGCGATGCCTTGAGGAGGAGGAGGAGGAGGAGGAGGAGGAGGAGGAGGAGGAGGAGGAGGAGGAGGAAGAAGAGGTAGAGGAAGAGGAGAAGGAGGATGAAGAGGAGAAGGAGGAGGAGGAGGAGGACCCCCCCCCCGACGTTGCCCCTGAGTTTATCCTCCTCTGTAGGCCTGTCCGTCGTTGGGGGGGGCGGCCGCTCGGACGCGAGCACGCGGCCCGCGAGCACCAGCACCAGGTTCAGCGCCAGGGAGTCGGTGCAGAGCCAGACGATCGGGAGGGTTATCGCGCCGCGGGCGGCGACGTCCGCCTCTGGCCAATCAGAGGTGGAGGGGGTGCAAGGGCATTGGGCAAGGAACACTGACAATCAAATAAACACAAAAACTCGGGGGTCCGCACGGATCCTTCGGATCGGCGCTGGAGGCCCCCTGGCGGCGCCTGCGGCGACGCCCCTGGCGTGCTCCGTGAGCCAGTGACAGGGCTCCGGCGCCAACCCGAAAAGTCCGCGCGGACCTCGGAAGTTTATGCTTATGCCATGGCTTAGTCCCCGATGGACAAGGATCATGGGTCCACTAGGGCTCCCAACTTCGCGCTTCGCGCTGCGCGAAGCGCGAAGCGCGAATAACTTCGCGCCCTCGCGCCGCCCCCCCAAAGGGAGAATAGGAGGACGAGGAGGAGGGGGAGGAGGAACGAGGACCGCGAAGCGCGAAGCGCGAATAACTTCGCGCCCTCGTGGGAGCCCTTGTTTAGTCCCCGATGGACAAGGATCATGGGTCCAGGGTCTGGAGGTCCATGGAATCCCAGTCGTGGGTTGGCCATGGATTCACCGCTGCCCTCGTCAGGTCAGGAACCACACAGGGTCTGAAGCCTCCGGGCCTCTGGCCAATCCGTTTACGTGTTCGGCCATGAGCCCCTTGTGGCTCATCGCTCCTGGGCCGCCTTCGGTGGTGTTCTGGCGGCCTTCAGAAGTATCCTGAAGGTATTTGACAGATTCTGGCGGACTTTGGGGGCTTCCAGCGGCCATCGGCGCGAAAGCTGGATGACTGCGTTCAACAAGCGGTCCATGATCGAACACATAAACAAACAATGTCAGGAGGCAAGTCCTGGGATGTCTTCCTCGGAGCCGCTAGTGGCCATTAAGCCAGATGACAAGGCCACTGAGCCCGATTTGGCCGTATGACACCTGGGACTAAGCCGGATCAAACAGAAGTAAGCGGGACTGCGCCGGAATGCGCTAGAGGAGGCCAGCTTTTTCGACCAGGACATACTATCGCCGATTCTGAGTCTTACCTCCCAGAAGCTGCCTCCCAGTCAGTGAGGGGATTGGATACTGATGGAACGGCCTCGGGTAGTGAATTATTTTTTTATTAGGCAGCATAGAGGACCACTTCCTGAAATATTCACCCGCGCGTGATAAGTACGTATACTACACTCGAGAGCTGACAGGTCACTAGTGAACCCTTGGAGAAGGAACCCAGGGTCTGGAAAACGATGGAACACCAATCGAGGCCTGCCCATAGATATCACCGCCGCTCTCATACAACAAATCCTCAAGGATCTGAAGCCTCCCCTGGCAAATTCCGCCACGAACGCCCCCACCGTAGCGAATCCGCACGTACCTTGGCGGGGTACAGTCGAGGCGTTGACCTAAGGAACCCTAAATGAAGAACGAAGCCCTTTTTTCTATAAGTTAAACTTCGACTTCCGATCGAAAACATAAGGAAAACCTGAGGCAAGCTGCGAAACACTTATGGAACGCGGAGCCCCTCCCCAACGAAAAGGGTTCCTTCTTGAGCGCCCCGACTGTAAGCTTTCGGGCCCCGGTCGTCGATGAGTGGGCCATCGGGGGTCGATGCATCCCCCCCCCCCCTGGGCCCATTGTCCCCCAAGAGTTGCCCCTGAGCTCTTCGTCCTTGGTCGTTCTGTGGCGGTCCTTGGGGTCCAGGGAGGGCGCCACTCTCTGGGCCCCTCCTCTTCACGCTGAGCCTCGTCGCCCGCTTCGCTCCGGGATCGGCCCGCGCTGGTCCTCCCCGCGGGCTCGGGACGTGGGCACGGCAGGCCGCGGACTGCGAATGAGCTCTCTGTCCTCCAGCTCCTCCTGCTCGTCCGGATGCCCCGTGCGTGCTCCTCCTCATCCTCTTCTTCCTCCCTCCGCTTCCACCTCTCAGAGCGTCTTCGTCAATTCCGCTGTACTGCAGCACGCGCCATGGGACTAGTGAGCTAGAGGCTCACGGGCGACGAAAGAAGTCAAGTCAACTCGACTATGACTCCACTCATTCTTCCTCCTCCAGCTCAAACTCCCTCGTTTGAGATGGTAGTGTTGTCGGTGGACACCTTTGTTGGGAAAAGATGGGGGGGCATCATCAAGCCAGGTTCGCTCGGTATGCGGGCGAGCCAGATCGAAGCAAGCTTCGTTTGAGCCATCGGTGCCCCCCTCTTGTGCGAAACTTTTTGACTGCTGTGTGGAAAGAACCACCCCGCCGTTGAGGGCATGGCAGGCCCCTTGGGATCTGACAGCTTGAGTTGACCCCTAAACAAAAACTAGCACTTTAAGTGGTGAGTGACTTGTCCCAGGCTACTTTAAAATTGTTTTTCGTTGCTGCTCTTTGATTGGCAATTGGTTGGATGGAGCACCCGACCCCTCCATCATGGGAGCCTCCGTGTGTCACATCGTGGCATATAGTGCCAACTAAAAGCGCTCACAGCTATGCCAGCTAGCAGGCTTACTAGATTCGATCAATGCATTGTCGGCCAGTCTAGGCGGGCACCCACTGCTATGTTGACGATTCCTATGCCAGTGTTTCTCGCTAACGTTCGGTCCTCTCCTGAAGAAGGTCGTTGTACACCCGGGAAGGGGGCTCACCCGCCCATGGCATGGGGCCCATACGTAAAACGTGTTCGTGCGGCGCTTGCAAGACTCCAGCTCAGTCGACGATGGAGTCTACGATGTCCTCTCTTCTTGCTCAGTCCTCCCTGCTAGATAAGTCGACCCTGAAGAGAAAGCGGAACACGTAGCTCTTTTTCCATGATTGCCAGATCCAACGTGTATTAATGCCAATGCACCAAAGTTCGGACAAGCCTTCACCCGGACAGCGAAGAACAGCTTCAAGTCCGCTGCAGCACCTCATGTGTACCAGAATCCTGCGTCCTTTTCTGCAGGAAACCGTGCCATCGCCTCGAAAACATAATCAGAGGGCTCTCATCACACAGCGTTAGCTAGCTGCTGCGCAAGCAGCTCAGGGTGATGTGGATCAGCAATTATGGATGAGTTTGTTTCTCCTCATCCGCCTCTCTCTCAGCCAGTTCAGTTGTCCCCAAATGTGCTTCAAATGATTGCGGCCAATCGTGCATCGTGCAGCTACATTTGAAAGTCGCAGAATTCGTAAGAACCAAGACGGTTTCGCGAGGCGAGTGCCAATATCGATTGCTGGACGGTTTGCCCCGACCCCTGAGCCGCCTCCGTATCGGTTCAAGTGGATTTGCACAGATGGTTTGGGCTAACATGTAATGGTGTCTAGTGCCGCTTGTAGGTGGGGGTGAAAATTCGTCCTCCATGATTCATGTAATTATATACCGTTCCTTGTTTGTGCACTCCCCTGCCATTCCACATTCCAACTGGCCTTCCAGCATTTCCACCCCGCGTCGCGCCCGCATGCGGGGGCTTCGTGGGCGCCATGCACGCCGTCAAGGGCGCGTTCGAGGAGATGAGGGGAGGCAGCAGGGAGGAGTTTCAAGCAGTCTGAACTTGTTTACATTTTTGTTCCAGGTCCTTGGGCTTCTATCTTAGAAATGCGGTCGGGGCTGTGATCCCTGAGCTTTCTCGACCCCTTGTGGGGCCAGCCTCGACAGTTCGGCCCAAATGGGCTGGGCGCTCACCTGGCAGGAAGAGCTTGACCTTTCCTTCATGGAGAGCCGTTCCGTTCCTCCTCCTCCACCCCCTTCGCCTCTTCACCCCCCTTCTTCTGACCCCTAGCCATACGCCCCTATTCTTCTCCCTTCTGCATACCTCCTCCCTGTCGCGGCCCGAAGATGGTCGAAAGGGCGGGCCAGGCGCTTCGCCTGAGACTTCCACCCCACGTCTGATTCAGAAGATACAAATTTGCAAAACGTTCACGGATGGAGGGCGGACCGGTTTCAACATGTGGCTCTCGCCTTAGCGCCGCGCACACTCGTCTGAAACAATTGCAAACGCTTCACGGAACAAGGGCGAGTTGTTTTCAAAATGTGGCTATTGCTGTAATGCCGCGGGCATTCGTTTCAAACAGTCGCAAGAGCTTCACGGATTGAGGGCGGGACGTTTTCGAAATGTGGCTCGCCTTAGCGCCGCGCACAGTTGTTCTCAACACTTGCAACAGCTTCACGTTTTGAAAGCGATTATGTTTTGAAAATGTGGTTATCGCCTTAGCACTGTGTGGATCCGTTAAGAAATTGCAAGGGTTCACAGATTCCCATGGTTAGCGTATCTGAAATGGTGTTTGGGAGCGGTCCAGGATTGTCGGGGTGCGCGACAATCACGTTGGTTCGCTGTGTTGAAGTAACAGGAACGGCGTTCTGGCACGATTCTGGATCGTCAAGACGCAGCAATCATGTTGATGTGTGGCGTTGAAGTTCCGAGAATGGTGGCTCGGTACGCTTACGGATATTACAACAGTTGTCTCCCAACTGGTCAACCCCCCCAGTGGACATGAGTCCCTGTAGGTGCCTATGAAAAAAAAGGGAGCTTGGAGGGATGGATTATTTCAACCTCGTCGATGAGTCTTGGGGGTCGGACTGGTCCTCGTCCTCCTCGTCCTCCCCCTCTTTATCATTCTCATGTTCTGCAATGGCCGCCTTCCCCTGCTGTATGGCGCTGGCAATGATGGCCGTGAAGAAGAAGAAATGGGAGATCGCGCCGACAATGGCCGTCATCAGAGGCACGGGGGCCTGCCTCAGGACGGAGATCACGGGCGGCAGCTCGGTCCGTATGAAGCGTTCGAACTCCTGCACGCTCCCGAACCTGTCCGCGATGTCCGCCAACAGGGCCTGCCTGTGCGCCTCGAGGAAGCACTTCGACCTCTCCACGCAAAATGTGGCGAGCTGCTCCCGCAGCTTCCTCCTCCCGTCCATGTAGGCGTTCGCAAAGCGCCACAGGAAGAAAGACGGCACAAGGTACAGACCAAAGAACATCATCACAAAGTGCACCGCCACCAGGTAGGCATACCTGGTGATCCGAAGCCGATGTTTCAAAAAAAGCGCTTCCCCCCCGTAACATCCGTCACGGTGGGGGTCTGGCCCACGTGGCGGAATGACGAGAACGTGGCGGGCGCGGGCATGCTACTACTAGCAGCACCGATGGTGCTTGCACGGCTAGCAGAAGTAGGAACAGTGGTAAACAAACAAGCACGACGACGACAACACCCAGCGGCAATTACAACGACAACGACAACGACGACGACGACCCGCCAAGACGTCGACGACGACGGCGCCGACGAAAGGCGATGGCGACAACGACGACCATTGGCAACCACAAGAGTAAGAAATAATGGTCGTAGTCTCAATTGTAAAAAAACAGTCGTATGTACGGGTAGTAGTAATAGTAATAGTAGCAGTAGTAGTAAAACATAGTCGTAGTAATTGTAGTGGTAGTCGTAGTAGTAGTCGAAGTGGTAGTGGTAATGGTAGTGGTAGTGGTAGTGGTAGTGGTAGTGGTAGTGGTAGTGGTAGTGGTAGTAGTAGTAGTAGTAGTAGTAGTAGTAGGAGTAGTAGGAGTAGTATTAGGAGTAGTAGTAGTAGTAGTAGTAGTAGTAGTGGTGGTAGTAGTAGTAGTATGGTAACCATAGTAGTAGTAGTAGTAGTAGTAGTAGTAGTAGTAGTAGTAAGAGTAGTAGTAGTAGTATTAGTAGTAGTAGTAGTAGTAGTAGTAGTAGTAGTAGTAGTAGTAGTAGTAGTAGTAGTAGTAGTATTAGTAGTAGTAGTAGTAGTAGAAGTAGAAGTAATAGTCGTAGTAGTAGTAGTAGTAGTAGTAGTAGTAGTAGGAGTAATAGTAGTAGTAGCTAGTCGTCGTAGTCGTAAGTAGTAGTGCTAGTCGGTCAGTAGTCGTCGTCGTCGCTCGTGTCGTCGTAGTCGTCACGTACTGTTGGGCGGGCTGTAGTAAGTCGTACTACGTGGTAGTAGTAGTACATAGTAGCAGAGTAGTAGTAGTGTAGTAACGTTCCGTACCACCAACGAATAAATCCTCTCCCCGAGGGTCGTCGCTGCAGGGTCGCCGTAGTAGCGTCGCCGTGTAGTATTCGTACTTAAGTAGTAGTAGTAGTAGTAGTAGTAGTAGTAGTAGTAGTAGTAGTAGTAGTAGTAGTAGTAGTAGTGGTAGTAGTAATAACAGTAGCAAGAATAATGGGCATAGCACAAAGAGAAGGAAGAACAATAATAGCAGAGGGTGCCGTGCTAGAGATAATAGCAGCCGCCCGCGAGTAGGTGTCCGACGTGGTAGTAGCACTACGAAGACTAGTAGCAGAAGTTGTCGTGCTGGGGCTCGTGCTAGTACTGGAAATTTGGATAGCAGACGTCGTGACAACAGTAAGCAAGACTAGAAATACTACGGAAGCCAGGAATAACAGAAGTTCTGGTATTAGTACGAGTGCAAGAGCGACAAGCTTTTAACGGGCATACAGGTACCCGTAGTAGGGATAGCCGTAGCAATCGCAGTGCTAGCCGGAGTGCTAGACGTGGCCGTAGAACTACCTGTTGAAGCGATATTGCAATAGTGCTGCGACTAATCGTATCACTATGTAGTACGTGGTACGACGTGCTAGCCAAATTTAGAGCTGGAGAGGCAGAGGGCGTAACAATGATACGGAAATGAGACATAGCAGTCGTAGTGGACATGTACGTGCCCGTAATGTGAGTAGTAGTGGTGGCGGTTGTTGTTGCCAATTGTTGAATAATTTCCCGATGTAGCAACATCGGTAGTGACAGTCGTAACAGTACTGGCAACCGTTGGTTGTTAGTGACACATCAGATACAAGTAGTAGCAGAAGTGAAGATATAAGCACGAATGCATCGGCGACTCGCGTTGATTGAGATACACATGCTGCTAATATCAGCCGTAGCACTTGTAGGTGTAGTGCTAGACGTGGCCGTATAACTACCTGTTGAAGCAATGTCGGTCTAGTGCTGCGACTAAACGTACCACTCCGTAATACGTAGGGCGGCGTGATCGCAACAGTGATACGAAGAGCGGCAGTAAGAGTAACAATGGTGCGATTCTTAGGCATAGTAGTCGTGGTGGAAGCAGAAAAAGTAGCCGTACTAGCCGTGGTAGTTCTTGCTGCTGCTGTACGTAGTGGTAGGGGGCCCGCTGTGTAACAACAGTAGTAGTAGTAGTAGTAGTAGTAGTAGTAGTAGTAGTAGTATTCGTAGTAGTAGTAGTAGTAGTAGTAGTAGTAGTACTAGTAGTAGTAGTAGTAGTAGTAGTAGTAGTAGTACTAGTACTAGTACTAGTACTCGTACTAGTAGTAGTAGTAGTAGTAGTAGTAGTAGAGTATGTAGTAGTAATTAGTAGGAGTAGTAGTAGTAGTAGCTGTAGTGTAGTAGTAGTAATAAGTAGTATAAGTAGTACTATCCGTATAGTAGTAGCTAGTAAGTACTAGTAGTAGTAGTAGTAGTAGTAAGCACGTAGTAGTCGCGTAGTAGTAGCTATAGTAGTATTAGTTAGTAGTATAGTAGTAGTAGTAGTAGTCAGTAGTAGTAGGGTAGTATTATTAGTACTTACTACTAGTAGTAGTCTGATAGTATTAGTAGTCAATTAATATGAAAAGGGGGTGAAGTATATATGGGGGGGATAATAAATAATAGTGTAGTTAGAGGAAGAAGTCGTAAGTAAGTAGTAGTATAGTGTATTAAGTAGTAGTAGTCGTAGTAGTATAGTAGTATAGTCAGTATAGTAGTAGTAGTATAGCAAGTAAATAGTAATAGTAGTAATAGTAGTAGTAGTAGTAAGTCGTCGGCTAAGTAGTCAGTAGTAGTCTGTAGTCGTCGTAGTCGTAGGACAGTCAAGTAGTAGTAGTAATAGTAGTAGTAGTAGTAGTAGTAGTAGTAACAGTAGTAATAGTAGTAGTAGTACATGATGGCCGCGAACCGAACCGAGAACCGAGAATCAGCCCCCGAACCGGACCGGCCGAACCAGACCGGTCCTCGACCCGAACCGGCCGAACCGGGCCGCGCCAGACTCTGACCCGAACCGGCCGGACCGAACCGGCCCGACGAACCGAACCGGCCGAACCGGACCCCCCCTCGGGGCTGGAGGGGCGGGGGGACCTGACCCCCCTCAGGACGGCGGGGATCGGAGGGGACCTGACCCCCCCTCAGGACGCGGCGGGGGCGGGGGGGGGATCTGACCCCCCTCAGGACCTGACCCCCCTCAGGGCCCTCTTGGAGCCTTGCGGAGCCCGCCTGGGAGGCCCAGGAGCGCCCCCAGCGGGCCCCGCGAGGGCCCTTAACGCGCATGTCGTGCGCACGTCGTGGCCCTGGGGCCCAGGACGACGACGACATGCGCACGACATGCGCCCTTGGGTCCTTCTTGGGGCTCTCTTGGAGCCCTCCTGGGCCCTCTTGGGGCCTTGCGGGGCCCGCCTGGGAGGCCCAGGAACGCTCCCAGAGGGCTCCGAGAGGGCCCTTAACGCGCATGTCTCGCGCATGTCGTGGCCCTGGGCGGGACCTGACCCCCCCTCAGGACGGAAGGCGAAGGCGCCGCGGGACCTGACCCCCCCTCAGGACGCACGGCGCCGCGGGACCTGACCCCCCCTCAGGACGTACGGCGGCGCGGGCCGCAGGACCTGACCCCCCCCTCGGGACCTGACTCCCCCCTCGGGACCTGACCCCCCCCCTTGGGACCTGATCCCCCCCTCGGGACCTGACCCCCCCTCGGGACCTGACCCCCCCCCTCGGGACCTGACCCCCCCTTCGGGACCTGATCCCCCCCCCCGGGACCTGACCCCCCCCCTCGGGACCTGACCCTCCCCCTCGGGACCTGACCCCCCCCTCGGGACCTGACCCCCCTCTCTCGGGACCTGACCCCCCCCCTCGGGACCTTACCCCCCCCTCGGGACCTGACCGCCCCTCGGGAACCCTGACCCCCAAACCAACAACTCGGGACTGACCCCACACTCGGACCAGAACCCCCCTCGGGACCTGACCCCCCCCCCTCGTTACCTGACCGCCCCCCTCTGACCTGACCCCCCCTCGGAGCCTGACCCCTCCCTCGGGACCTGACCCCCCCCCTCGTTACCTGACCCCCCCCTCGGGACGGACGGCGCCCCCCCTCAGGATCTGACCCCCCCTCAGGACGGGACCTGAACCCCCCCTCTCAGGACGACGGGGGACCTGACCCCCCCTCAGGACGCCGGGGATCGGAGGGCCGCTCCCGCTCCCTCGTCCCTCCCTCTGCCGCTTCCTCCGTTCCTGCTGCCCCCTCCCTCCCTCGTCCCTCCCTCCGTCAGCCCTCCTCCGTCGCCCCTCCTCCCCCCTTCGTCCCTCCTTCCTCTCTCCTCCCTCTCTCCTCCCTCTCTCACACTCTGCTGTTCCCGCTCCCCACTCTGCACGTCGTCGTCGACGTCGACGTCGTCGTCGTCGTCGTCGCCTCATGTCTAAGAACTCGGGGGTGTCTTGGAACCGGCCGAATCGGAAACCCTCGGCCGAACCGAACCGGCCGAACCAGACCGAACCGGCAGGACCGAGCGACCGAACCGGACCGGCCGAACCGGACCGGCCAATATACTCGAACCGGACCGGATGGACCGAACCGGACGGCGATCTGAACCGGACCGGCCGCACCGACACGAAGGCGCGCCGAGCCGGACCGAACCGAACCGAACCGGGGCCATCATGGTAGTAGTAGTAGTCGTAGTAGTCGTAGTAGTAGTCGTAGTAGTACCCGTAGTAGTAGTAGCAGTAGTATTGGTAGTACTAGTGGTAGTCATAGCAGTAAACATAATAGTAGTCACGATAGTAGTAGTCGCAGTAGTAGTAGTAGTAGTAGTAGTAGTAGTAGTAGTAGTAGTAGTAGTAGTAGTAGTAGTAGTAGTATCGTAGTAGTATACTACACGACTAACTACACTACTACTACTACTATACTACTACTACTACTACTATAGTATAGTATACGTAAGTAGTAATATTAAGAGTACGTAGTAAGTAGTAGTAGTAAGTATTAGTACTAGTAGTAGTAGTAGTAGTAGTAGTACGTAGTAGTACCGGTAGTAGTAATCTCGTTGGGGCAGTAAGTAGTGTTCAAGTATTATCAGTAGTAAGTAGCCGTAGTAGTAGTAGCATAGTAGTAGTCTCATGTATTCGGCTGGAGGAGGCGGAGTACTAGGCAATCGTAGTAGTAGTAGTAGTAGTAGTAGTAGTAGTAGTAGTAGTAGTAGTAGTAGTAGTCGGACTAATGATAATAGTGGTAGTCGTAATAGTAAAAATAATAATAGCCGAAATAGTAGTGGTCCCAGTAGTAGTAATAGTAGTAATAGCAGTAGTAGTAGTAGTAGTAGTAGTAGTAGTAGTAGTAGTAGTAAGTAGTAGTAGTAGTAGTAGTAGTAGTAGTAGTAGTAGTAGTAGTAGTCGTAGTAGTAGTAGTAGTAGTAGTAGTAGTAGTAATAATCGCAGTAGTTGCAATAGTAGTAGTAGTAGTAGTAGTAGTAGTCGTAGTCGTAGTAGTAGTAGTAGTAGTAGTCGTAGTCGTAGTCGTAGTCGTAGTAGTAGTAGTAGTAGTAGTAGTAGTAGTAGTAGAAGTAGTAGTAGTAGTAGTAGTGGTAGTAGTAGTGGTAGTAGTAGTGGTAGTAGTAGTCGTAGTAGCAGGAGTACTAGTAGTAGTGGTAGTAGTAGTAGTAGTAGTAGTAGTAGTAGTAGCAGCAGCAGCAACAGTAGTAGTGCGAGTAATGCGAGCATTAACAACAATAGCAGCCGTAGTAATAATTGCAGAAATGGCCACAGTAATCGTGATAGCCCTGCAGGGGGGCTCCAAGACAGCTCACGGGGCACCCACGGATGTCCCAAGACTGCCCCAGAAGCGCCCAAGACGGCCCAAGAGAACCCCAACAAGGCCACAAAAGGAGCCCAAGAAATACAACTCGAAGTGGCATTTCGGACCTTGCGTTCCCAGAGTACCCCGAGGCAGCCAGCAGGCGCCAGGACACCCCGAAAAGGCCACACGAGGCCCCCAAGAGGTCTCAAAAAAAATTGCAGAGATGCATCCGACAGCTTCACCCTTGGACTTCTTTCCCCTGTAAGGGGCCCGCGGAACGGCGGAAGGAGGTTGTGGGGGGGGGGGGCCGCGGGGAACCAACATCTGACTCAATCGATCTCACTATGGACCTCACTCACCGGGACACCACGGGACACCCCGGGACACTTGTCTATCTCACTATCGGTCCCATTATGGATCTCACTCAAAGGGACGCCACGGGACACCACGGGCCACCACGGGCCACCACGGGACACCGCGGGACACCACTCCTCACGATCGATCTCACTATCGATCTCACTATCAATCTCACCCAACGGGACACCATAGGACGCCACGGGACACCAAGGACACCTCGGGAAACCACATCGATATCACTATCAATCTCACGATTGACCTCATCATCGATCTCACTCAACGGGACACCACGGGACACCACGGGACACCACGGGACACTACGAGACACATGTCGATCTCACTATCGGTCTCACTATCGATCTCACTTTTTGGGACTCCGCGGAACACCTCGGGGCACCACATCGATCTCAGTATAGATCTCACTACCGGCATCACTATGGATCTCACTCAACGGGACACCACAGAACACCACGGGACACCACGGGACACCTGTCGATATCACGATCGATCTCACTATCGATCTCACTTTTTGGGTCACCACGGCACCTCGGGGCACCACATCAATCCCAGTATCGATCTCACTGTCGATCTCACGATCGATCTCACGATCGATATCACGATCGGTCTCACTCAACGGGTCACCACGGGACACCACGGGACACCACCGGACACCACGGGACGCCACGGGACACCGCGGGACACCGCGGGACACCGCGAGCCACCGCTGGACGGACGGACGCACAGGCGGGCGGGGGAGAATCATTTGTCTTGACATTGCCCTAGCAGCGGCGGACACCACGGGGCACCACGGGACACCACGGGACACTGCGGGACACCGCGGGCCACCGCTAGACGGGCGGGAGGGGGATAATCATGTGTCTTGACTTCGCCCTAGAAACGGCGGACACCACGGGACACCACGGGACACCACGGGACACTGCGGGACACCGCGGGCCACCGCCAGACGGGCGGGAGGGAGAGAATCATTTGTCTTGACTTCGCCCTAGCAACGGCGGGCACCACGGGACACCATGGGACACCACGGGACACCGCGGGACACCGCGGGCCACCGCCGCACGGGCGGGCGGGGGATAATCATTTGTCTTGACATTGCCCCAGCAACGGCAGGTTCATTCCTCACGCGCGCCCACGCAACTTCGCCTCGCCCGCGCGCGCGACACGAACAAACCAGAACGATTTCCCGGTTGGGGGTCTCCGTTCAACTGCGATCTCACCCCCCAACCTCCGATACTCGTGATCGCGATAGCAGCAGTCATTTGCATAGTAGTAGCCGTAGTAGTAGTCGTAGAGGTGGTGGTGGTTGTATTAGTAGGAATAGAAGAAGAAAATCGTAGTATTAGTAGCTGTCGTACAGTTAGTAGTAGTAGTAGTAGTAGTAGTAGTAGTAGTAGTAGTAGTAGTAGTAGTAGTAGTAGTAGTTGTAGTAGTAGTAGTAGTAGTAGTAGTAGTCGTAGTAGTAGTAGTAGTAGTAGTAGTAGTAGTAGTAGTAGTAGTAGTAGTCGTAGTAGTAGTAGTAGTGGTAGTAGTAGTAGCAGTAGTAGCAGAAGAAGTAGAAGTGGTAGTGGTAGTCGTGGTAGTAGTAGCAGTCGACGTCATAGTTGTAGCGGTACTCGTATTTATACTAGTAGTAGTCGTCGTCGTCATAGTCGCAGACGTGGCCGTAGTCGTAGTCGTGGTCGTAGTAGCAGTAGCAGCAATGTAGAAGTGGTCGAAGTAGAAGCAGTAGTAGTAGCCGTACTAGTAGTAGTAGTAGTAGTACCAGTAGTAGTAGTAGTACTAGTAGTAATAGTCGTAGTAAGATCAGTAGTAGTACTACAAGAAGTAGTAGTGGTAGTTTAGTAATAAGGATAGCACCAGTAGTAATCGCATCCACAGTCGTAGTAGCAGTCATAGCTGTAGTGACTATAAAGCAATAGTGGCAGACGTAGTCGTAGTAGTAATCGCAGTAGTAGCAGTGGTAGTGGTAGGCGTGGTGGTTAAAGTGTCACCAGTAGTGGTAGTAGAAAAAATATTGGTTGTGGATCTAGGAGTGGTAAGAGTATTACTAGTAGTAGTAATCGCAGAAGTAATAGTAAACGTAGTAGTAGTGGTAGTACTACTACTACTACTACTACTACTACTGCTACTATACTACTACTACTACTACTACTACTACTACCAGCACGAGTAGGAGTCGCAGTAGCCGTAGTAGTAGTAGTAGTAGTAGTAGTAGTAGTAGTAGTAGTAGTAGTAGTAGTAGTAGTAGTAGTAGTAGTATAGTAGTAGTAGTAGTAGTCGTAGTAGTAGTAGTAGTAGTAGTCGTAGTAGTAGTAGCAGTAGTAATAAGTAGTAATAGTAGTAGACGTCGTAAAAATAATGGAGCTAGTCGTAGAAATGGTAGTAGTGGTCGTAGCACTAGTAGCGGGTGTGGTGGTAGTAGTAGTACTAGCAGCAGCGAAAGTAAGAGTTACAGTGGTAGTAGTAGTGGTAGTAGTAGTAGCAGTAATAATCGTAGTAGCAGTAGTAATCGTGAAGTAGTAGAGGTCGCAGAAGTAGTCGGACTCGAAGCCGAAGTAGTGGTGGTAGTAGTAGTAGTAGTAGTAGTAGCAGGTGGTGTACTAGTGGCCGTACCAGAGATAGTAATAATAGTAGTTGCAGCAGTAGTAGTAGTGGTGGTAGTAGTAGCAATAGAAGTAGTAGTCGTAGTAACACTAGCAGCAATAGCAACAGTAGTAGTAGTAGTGTAGTAGTAGTAGTAGTAGTAGAGACTGTACCAGTAGTATAAGTCACAGTACGCGCACTGATACTACTAGTAGTAGTAGTAAAGTAGTAGTAGTAGTAGTAGTAGTAGTAGTAGTAGTAGTAGTAGTAATAGTAGTAGTAGTAGTAGTCGTAGTAGTGGTGGCAATAGTCGCAGTAGTACTCTGAGTAAAAACATTAGCCGTGGTAGAAATAATTTGCGTAGTCGTCGTAATAATCGTAGTCGTTGTGGAGGTAGTAGTGGTGCTAGTAGTAGTAATAATAATAAGAATCGTAGTGCCCAAGGTAGCCGTAGGGAGTAATAGTGGTAGTATTAGCAATAGTAGCAACAATAATACTCATCGTCGTAATGTCAGGAATGGTGGTAGGAGTAATAGTACTAGAAATAATACGAGTAGCAGTCGTCGTCGTATCAGTAGTAGTAATAGCACTAGCAGTCGTAGTTAGCAGTAGTAGTAGCAGTAGCAGTAGTAGTCGTGGTCGTCGTCGTCGTAATAGTTGTGAAAGTAGTAGTAGTAGTAGTAGGTCGTAGTCGTAGTAGTAGTAGTAGTAGTAGTAGTAGTCGACGTCGTCGTATTAGTAGCAGTAGCAGTAGTAGTAATAGAAGCAGTAGTAGTAGCAGTAGTAGTGGTAGTAGTCACAATAATAGTAATCGTAGTCGTGGTGGAGGTAGTAGTGGTACTGAAAATAGTAGTCGTAGCAGCAGCAGTAGTAGCAGTAGTAGAAATAATTATCGTAGTGCTCGAGGTAGCTGTAGCTCGTAATAGTAGTAGGGGTAATAGCCATAGTAGTAGCGGTAGAAGTAGTAGTAGCAGCAGCAGTAGTAGTGATAATAGTCGTCGTCGTATTGGTGGTAATGGTAGTGGCAGAAAGAATACCAAGTATAATAGTAGTAGCAGTAGTAATCGCACCAGTTGTAGTAATGGTAGTAGTAGTAGTAGTAGTAGTCGCAGTACTAGTACTAGTAGTAGTGGTAGTAATCGTCGTAGTTTGTAGCATTAGTAGTCGTAGTAATAGCCGTAGTAGTAGTAGTGGTAGTAGTAGTAGTAGTAGTAGTAATAGTAGTGGTAGTAGTAATAGTAGTAGTAGTAGCAGTAGTAGTAGTAGTAGTAGTAGTCGTAGCCGTCGTCGTCGTAATAGTGGTATTAGTCGCAGTAATAGCCATAGTCGTAGTAGTACTATTACTAGCAGTAGTAGTTGCTATACTAATAGATAAAGTAACAGTAGTAGTCGTAATAACAGTAATAATAGCAGCTGTAGTAGGGGTAGTAGTAGATGTAAACCGTAGTCGTAGTGGTACTACTTAAAGTAGTAGTAGTAGTAGTAGTAGTAGTAGTCGTCGTAGCAACAGTAGCAGTAGCAGCAGTAATAGTAGTAGCAGTAGTCGTAGTAGTAGTAGTAGTAGTAGTAGTAGTAGTAGTAGTAGTAGTAGTAGTAATAGTAGTGGCGGTAGTAGTAGTAGTAGTAGTAGTAGTAGTAGTAGTAGTAGTAGTAGTAGTAGTCGTCGTGGTAGTAGTAGTAGTAGTAGTAGTAGTAGTCGTAGTAGTAGTAGTAGTAGTAGTAGTAGTAGCAGTAATCAACGTAGTAATAGTAGTCGTCGTCGTCGTCGCACTCTCGCAGTAATGCTAAGTAATACTAACAATAATAACGGACACGAATACACGATGAAAGCAGGATCGGCAGGAGGAGAAGCATGAGCAGCATCAGGGCGACCAGCAGAAACAGCAGGATGAGCAGCAGGAGGAGGCGCAGCAGGAGAAAAGCAGGAGCAGCAGGAGCAGCATGAGCAGCTTGAGGAGCAGCAGAGGGAACAGCAACAGGAGCCGCAAGAAGAGCATCACGAGGCACAGCAGGGGAAGCAGCAGGAGGAGCGCCAGAGCAGCATGAGGCGAAGCAAGAGCAGCAGCAGGAGGAGCAGAGAGCAGGAGCACCAGAGCAGCAAGCACGAGTAACAGAAGTAGCAGCAGGAGGATAATCAATGGAGGTAGAGAACCGCAGCAGCAAGAGGAGCAGGAGAAGGACGAGGCGGAGCAGGAGGAGCACGAACAGGAGGAACGCTGGAGGAGCAAGAGCATCAGAGGCAACAGCAGCAGCAGCAGCAGCAGCAGGGAGGAGGAGCAGCAGGCGGATCAGCCTCAGAGGAGCAGCCGCACCAGCAGCATGGGAAATTAGCCTGGCGAAGGACCTAACCATATGCAGCTGCGACTCACGCACGGTATGACCCCCTCTTCGTACGCAGCGCGCCGCGGGAAGGATGGGGCCCAGGACGTGCAGATGGGGGCAACGAAACGAGTAAGGAATATGTCGAAATATTGGCTGGGGGGGCGCATGCAAACCCTGCCACAGGAGCCCTCGCTGAAGTTCCCTATGGGGCCACGAAGCGCGGGAGGGGTGTGCCGACATGGGCTGGGAAACGCACTCGGACCCTGCCACAGGAGCCCTCGCTGAAGCCTCCATATGGGGCCACGAACCGTGTAGGGGAGGGGGAGTGCACCGAAATGTGCAAGGGGATGCATGCGGACCCTGCCATACGAGCCTTCGATGGAGCTCCCCATGAGGCCACGAAGCGTGGGAGGGGTGCGCCGACATGTGCTGGGGGACGCACGTGGACCCTGCCATAGGAGCCTCGGTGGAGCGCCCGACGGGGCCACGAAGCGTGCGAGAGGTGCGTCGATATGAGAGGGGGGAGGACCCATGCGGACCCTGCCATACAAGCCTTCGACGGAGCTCCCTCTGGGGCCACGAAGCGTGGGAGGGGTGCGCCGAAATATACCGGGGAACGCATGCGGGCCCTGCTGTAGGAGCCTTCGGTGGAGCCCACTAGGGCCCACTAGGGGGCCACGAAGCGTGCGAGAGGTCCGCCGATATGAAATGGGGGAGGACCCATGCGGACCCTGCCTCGGGAGCCCTCAATAGAGCTCCCTCTGGGGCCACGAAGCGTGAGAGGGATGCCCCGAAATGAGTTGGGGGACGCATGCGGACCCTGCAGTAGGAGGCTTCGGTGGAGCCCCCATATGGGGACACGAAGCGTGGGAGGTGTGCGCCGAAATGGGCTGGGGGACGCAGTCGGACCCTGCCACGGGAGCCCCATAGAAGGCTTCGCTGAAGCCCTCATCCGAGGCCACGAAGCGTGGGAGGGGTGCGCCGAAATGAGCCGGGGGGCCCGTGCAGACCCTGCCACGGAAGCCCTCGGCGGAGCTCCCCATGGGGCCACAGAGCGCGGGAAGGGTGCGCCGATGTGGGATGAGGGTCCCATGCGGACCCCGCCATTCGAGACGTCGACGGGGCTCCATATAGTGCCAAGAAGCGCGGGAAGAATGCACCGAAATGTGCTGGGGGACGCGCGCCGACCCTGCCGTAGGAGGCTTCGGTGGAGTGCCAGTGGGGACACGAAACGTGGGAGGGGTGCGCCGAAATGGACTGGCGGACGAACTCAGACCCTGCCACAGGAGCTCTCGCTGGAGCCCACATCTGAGGCCACGAAGCGCGGAATGGGTGCGCCGAATTGGGCAGGGTGGGGTACCCGTGTGGACCCTCCCACAGAAGCCCTTGGCGGAGCTCACTATGGGGCTACGAAGCGTGAGGCGTGTGCCCGAATGTGCTGGGGGACGCACTCGGACCCTGCCACTGAAGCCATCGGCGGAGCTTCCTATGGGGCCACGAAGCATGGGATGGGTGCGCCGAAATGGACTGGGAGACGCACTCGGACCCTGCCACAGCAGCCCTCGGTGAAGCTCTCCATGGGGCCACGAAGCGCGGGAGGGGTGCGCCGCAATGGGCTGGGAGACGCACTCGGACCCTGCCACAGGAGCCCTCGGTTGAGCTCTCTATGGGGCCACGAAGCGCGGGAAGGGTGCACCGAAATGGACTGGCAGACGCATGCGGACCCTGCCGCAAAAATCCTCGGTGCAACTTCCTACTGGGCCACGATCCGTGAGGGGTGCGCCGAACTGGGCTGGGAGACGCACTTGGACCCTGCCACGGGAGCCCTCAATAGAGCTCTCTATGTGGCCACGAAGCGTCAGAGGGATACCCCGAAATGAGCTGGGGGACGCATGCGGACCCTGCCACAGAAGCCCTCGGTGAAGCTCTCTATGGCGCCACGAAGCGCGGGAGGGGTGCGCCGAAATGGGCTGGGGGACGCAGTTGGACCCTGCGAAAGGAGCCCTCGGCGGAGCTCTCTATGGGGCCACGAAGCGTGGGAGGGTTGCGTCGAAATGGGCTTGGGCAAGCATGCAGACCCTGCCACGGGAGCCCTCAACAGAGCTCCCTACAGGGCCACGAAGCGTGTGACAGGGTGCATCGACACGGGCATGCGGAGGGCACGTGCAGGGATGGGAGGAAGGAGGAGGGAGGAGGGGGAGGAGGAATGAATGAGGAGTGAGTGGACGCGAGGCGCTGTCTCTTCAAAACGAGGACCCAGCACCACAGGATGGCTGGGATAAAGAAAAGCAGCAAGAGGAAGAGCAGAAGGTCCAGCAGGAGCTGGTGCCGGAGGAATAGGGACAAACGTCAGCAGGAGCAGCAGGAGGAGCAGTAGGAGGAGCAGCAGGAGGAACAGCAGCAGGAAGAGCAGTGGGAAGAGCAGCGGCAGTGGCGGCCAGAAGACAAGCGGGAGGAGCAGCAGGAGCAGGGAGGAGCAGCACGAGGAGGGAGAAGGAGCAACAAAAACAGCAGGAGGAGCAGGAGCAGCCAGAGGAGCAACAGTAGAAGCAGGAGGAGCAGTGAGGAGCAGCAGGAGTTGCAGCAAGAGGATCCGCAGGAGGAACAGCCAGATGACCACGAGGAGGAGCACGATCAGCATGAGGAGCTAGAGGAACACCACGAGGAACAACAGCAGGAGCAGCAGATGGAGGAGTAGCAGGAGCAACAGCAAGAGGAACAGCAGGAGGAGCAGCAGGACCAGCAGCAGGAGCAGCGGGAGGGGGAGCACCAGAGGAGGAGCACAGGGGGCACCAAGAACAGCAGGAGCAGCAGGAGCAGCAGGAGCAGCAGCAGCAGCAGCAGCAGCAGCAGCAGCAGCAGCAACAAGAGCAGCACCGCATTCACGGCGGATCCTGGCATTCACGGCGAACCAGATGCTTGCGATCGCCACCGCATGCTTGTGAGCACCAAAGCTTGCCTTTCAGCACCGAAGCGTACCAGTGAGCACAATGCCATCCGGCCAGACCTAGGACGGAAGAACATCCTTCAAGAACACATCCTCCGCCTGCCGCCTGCCAAGACACCCCAAACCATAACATCATTCGAGGGAATCCTCCCAAGTATGCCCAAAAACGTTCAGCAAGCACGAAAAGCATTAGAGCGTCCTCCCCGAACTGACCTAGATCCTATACCTCGGTCCAGCCGCACCTGAGGGGGAGCCGGCCTCCCACACGCGTGCGTTCGGTACCATTACGGCGGGGGGGTGGGCGGGCGACCTCACGGCACGGACGTTTCTGGCTCAACTCATATAGAAATCACACTCTAGACATGATTATCTGCGCAGTGTCCCAGGGCCCGAGACGGGCGGCAGACTTCAGCCGCTGGTCTGCCCACGACGCCCAGATCTGAGGGCACCTCGCGCCCTCCGGGACGTGGGCATCCACCCAGTCCATGTGCCACTCGCTACAGACCAGAAGTGGGTGCAGGACCATGATCACGGCGGTGGCGGTGGCGTGGAAGACGAACAGCACGGCCGTCAGGAGGGGCATGCACACCGGAGGGGGAGGAAGCAGGAGGCGGCGGAGGAGCAGAGAGCCGGATGTCGACGAGGAAGGAGCCCATCCTCCACGTAGAGCGATCCTTCGTCGTTGGCCTGAGAACTGTCTCTAAGAAGGGGTCAGAAACCACGAGGGTCCTCCCGCCCCCCCACCCACCCCCCCCCAAAAAAAGAAAACCCAAAGGGGGGGCCAGAAACAAAAGGTCTCTCTCCCACCTACCCGCCCCGCACCCTCTCCGTGGAAGAACCTAGGCGGTCCGGACCACCCTCATCTGGGAAAATTATTCGGGGGTTCCAGAACCCCCCCCCCCTCCCCCGGAAAATTACTCCTGCCCCCTGCCCCTCTGGCGATCACGACGACAGAGACGACGACGACGACGACGACGACGACGACGACGACGACGACGACGACGACGACGATGACGTCTACGACGACGCCGACGACGGTGTTAACGGCGGCGGCGGAGCACTTATCGCCAGCGCCCGCGCCAGGCGCCGGCTCTGATAGAATGCTACGAGGGCTCGATCCATATCTCTGTATCCTACCAGGGCCTTGCTGTGCTCGACCCTGTTCTGCCCGACTCTGCTCCACCCTGCCCTACTCTACCCTACCGTACCCAAAAATACTCTCCTCTGCTCTGCTTTTGTTCTTAATATACTCTACTCTACTCTACTCTACTCCGACTCCTACTCCTACTCCTACTCCTACTCCTACTCCTGCTCCTGCTCCTGCCCCTGATCCTGCTCTACTCTACTCGGCTCTACTCTACTCTACTCGGCTCTTCTCTACTCTACTCTACTCGGCAAGACTCTACTCTACTCTACACTACACTGCACTACTCTACTCTACTCTACTCTTTTCGACTCCGTACTCTACTCTACTCGACTCGACTCGACTCTACTCTACCGCTCCGCTCTAATCTCCTCTAGACTACTCTACTACTGCTCTACTATACTTACCTACTATTCTCTATTTGACTCGACTCTAGCCTGGTCTACACCTCCCTACTCTTCGCTACTCTGCTCTACCCTACTCTACCCTGCCCTACCGTATCCCATCCTACTCGACTCGATTATATTCTACCTAATCTACTCTACTCCTGTATTATTGTACGCTACGTCTTCTCTACTCTACTCTGCTCGTCGTCGTCATCTTCGTCGTCTTCGGTCGTTTTCGTCGTCGTCGTCGTCGTTGTCGTCGTCGTCGGCGGCGTCGTCGGCGTCGTCGATCGTCGTCATCGTAATCGTCATGGGCGTCGTAAGCGGCCTCGGCGTCGGCGTCGGCGTCGGAGTCGTCGTTCGTCGTTGGTTGTGCGTCGTCGTCGTCATCGTCGTCGTTGCCGGGGTGGCGGGGTGTCTCTGAGCCCCCCGAATAAATGTCCCGAGGGGCGAGGGAGGCGGGCTTCCTGGACCCCCTGAATACTTGTCCCAAGGAGGGGGGGTTCGAATGCCCCCCTTTGATCTGGGGGGCCAACGGCGGCGTAACGTGCTCTTTCCCAACCTCCCACGTTGTGACTCGTCGCTGCTCCCGGCTCGTACCCGGTTTTGGGCCGCGGGGGTGGCGTTTCGTTGCGGGCATCGGAGAGCCCGAGAACAGCCTCTCCACACAACGAATCGGCGAATAAAGTGCACGTGAAAACCCGTTGGTTCACGAGGCCTCGATGTACAGAAGGAAGGCGAGGAGTGCTACGAGGCAAGATGAGAGGTCCACTCTGGAAGGCAATAAAACTGCCGACAGCGTCCAACTGCACTCCACCCAGACACCCTGAACAGCATGCACCTCAGATTGTGCAATCGGGTGCGGCAGAAACCCTGACGTGTTAGAGAGTGCGCCAGGCACCAGTGTATACCATTGCGTTGCGGCAGCCACCAGTGCACCATTGATTGCGACCATGACGCCATAGGCTGCGCCGTAGGTTCCTCCGTAAGTTGCGCCAGGAAGCCCCGCACTTCACCTAATCATGTGTTCCACCATACGATCAGGAACTGTTGCTTAGCGTGTCACCAGGGCGGCCTGGGCGACACGCTATGCCCTGCGAGCGGATAGCATGTCGCTCCGCTTCGCGGAGCGGGAGGTCGGGAAAAAGCTCGGGGCATTGACGGTCGGGGACCAGGAAGTTGATAGCATGTCGCGCCGAATAATGGCGGGCCAGAACCAGCGAGGCGACACGCAGACCAAAAGTTCCCAACCGTAGGTTGAGAAGGCAACCCTGTAATTCATCAAATCATGTTGTCCGCCATGGTTTGCTCCAGGCATTCCGCAATCCACCAACATCAACTGCTGCTTCTTCATTGGTATGCCATTGCGCCACAGCTCGTGCCAGCGGCTGCGTCATAGGCTTCGTCAGGCACCCCACAACCCGCCAAATCGCCCGCTCCATGATCTGATGTTGCTGCTTTGTTGGGGAGACGCGAGACTTGGGTTCGGGGGACTCGGGTTGGCCTGACGGAGCCATCAGTAAAAATGGCAAGACCCAATCTGACGTGTGGCGCGAGCCCCCGCTGCAAACACGACAACTGGACCGTCAAAATCCAGGATTGGCCTGTCCAAAAGCGTCAGCAGGCCCGAGCTCAGGCGAACTTGAGTCTTACGCTTGCCCGATTCGAATGGTGATGATCAGACGGTGCGTACCATGTTCGATGGAAAGTCAGGGGGACGTAAGACCTGGGTACAGGGGACTCGGAAATCCCCGACGAGGTCGTCAAAAAATGACGAGGCCGAGCCTGCATTTTGACGAGGTCTCCCGCTGCAGACATCCCACGAAACTCCTCCTCGTCAAAATCCGAGGCGCGGTCGTCAAAAAACGATGGCGAACCCGAGTCCTGGCAAACCCGGGTCTTACGCTCCCCCGAGAAAGGTAATCCAATCCAGAAAAATCCCCAAACACCCCCCCGGACAACCCGGACAACCCATGCTGCCGAATGACGACAAGACGACCTACCCTGGACAACCCCTTGGACAGCCCAGCGGGGATCCGGACGACCCCCCTTGGACAAGCCTCTCCGGGATTGTTATACGTTGCCGCGCCGTTTGTTCTCAACGCGCCCAAGTAGACGAAGTCGGTTGTGCGGCAAACCCTAGGAGGAACCTTGCGTCCGAGACCACATTTGCCCTGGTGGCCGCGGCGCCCTCCCCAAGACGCAAGGCCACGCGTCGGAAACGGCGCGGCGACATACAGTATAACCATTCGCTGCTGCCTGCGAGGATGTCGGGCGGAACGACGCAAAATACAGCGCAGGGGCGCGGGGGAATCAGAAGCACGCAGCCAGCGTATCCCTGCGCCTGCCTGCGCAGGAAGCGGGCGTGCATCCAGGAGAGGGCCCCGCGGCGGGGCCGAGACCAGCTGCCTGCAGCACCAATTCTCATTTATCGCCGCGCCGTTTGTGTCCTCGACGCGCCCCAGGGGACAACGCCGACACCACGGCAAGCCCACGGCAAACCCTGCTGACGGCGCCCCGGCAGACGAGGCCACCACGCGGCAAACCCCTACGGCGAGCCCACCGCGCTGAGCTTGCCCTGGTGGCCGAGGCGCCCTCCCCAAGACGCAGGGCCGCGCGTCGGCGCAAATGGCGCGGGCACATTTCGCCCGCCCCGAGAAAACCTCGGTAGAGTCGGGACAAGATCTGGCCAATATAAATCAGAAATCTGTAGGAATCTGCGGGCTTGGAGGATGTATGGAGCGCCGCCACCATTCTAGAGCGTTCCGGAACGCTCTGGGAGCGTTCCAGAAAGCCCTGGGGCGGATTTATCGCGATTCCAGGCCCGTCAGACATCTCGCCCGCCCCGAGAAAACCTCCTCCTCCTCCTCCTCCTCCTCCGCCCCCTCCGCCTCCTCCTCCTCCTCCTCCTCCTCCTCCTCCTCCTCCTCCTCCTCCTCCTCCTCCTCCTCGAGGAGGAGGAGGTCGGCGGAAGGAGAAGCACACCGGTACGACGCTCACCCGGCGGACTTGGCCGGAGCCCCTGTGCGCGTGGAGGAACGTCGCGAGCTCGTGCACGCACGCCAGGCTGTCGAAGTACTCTGGCTGCCACAGGAGGATCATCCTCGGCGCGCCGCTGACCGCCCCCGGCCGCGCCTTTGTGGCTCGGAGGCCGTCGGCCTGGAGGTGTCCGTGGGCGTTTCTTGGGGCCACCTGGGGGGCCCTCTGGGGTTGAGCCATCGCAGGGCTGGCGCCGTCTTGGGGCTCCCCTGGGGTCACCCAACTTCGCGCACAGCGTCACGCGATGCGGGATGGCCTTCGCGCCCCCGAGCCGTCCCCGACATCCTGCGCAACGCTGAGCCCTTGGCCCGGCGAATGGCGCCCGCTCTGGCCCAGGCCACGGCGCGGGAAGCTCCAGCCCAGACCGCGAGGCGCGAAGCGCGATTCCCTTCGCGCCCCTGGGGGCGACCTGGAGGTTCGCGGAACGAGGATCGAAAGGTTGTCCCCTCCCCGTTCTGAACGTTCTGCACCTCTTGGGGCCTCTGGTAAGGCTTCGACTTGCGACCATCCAGCCCCCCCAGGTAGTCCTGGCTGGCCTCAACAGGCCCCCCGAGTAGTCCCAGCTGGCCTCAGCAGGCCCCCCGCGTGGTCCGGTGCGGTCCCAACATTCCAACCCTGGGGCGCGGGGCGCGCCAGGATTTTGAGACCACCTCGGACTACTCGGGGGACCTGTTGAGGCCAGCCGGCGCTACCCGGGGGGAGGGGGTCTGTGTGCAGCCCGAAGCCTTACCCTCCAGAAGTCGTCCGACGACTCCCACACCCTCCGGGCCACCGACGCCTCCCCGGTGGAGCCTCTGCGGGGGGACCTCGGAGAGGCCTCCGCCTGCCCCCACCAGGAGCCCCATGGGCTCCCTGCCCCGTCCTCTCTCACTGCCCCCCTCGCTCCTCCTGCTACCCTCCTCGCGTCATGCGTCCCCCCTCGCCACCTCCCCTGAGGAGCGATAGGTCTTCAGACCCCCCCCCAAGAGTTGGAAACCAAATATCTTTTCGGCGGCTTGATTGACGGATTGGGGTCCCGCCAATAATGGAAAATCACTATGTCTCCGCGGCACCAGCCGCACAACAACGACGACGACAACGACGACGACTACGACTACGACCACGATACGACTACGGCTTCGACTACGACTACAAATTGATAGCGACCACGACTACTAGTACGACTACGACGGAGGAGAAAAAGGAGCAAGAGCAAGACGGGGGGAGAGTTGATTCCTCGCCGAGAGAAACATGGGGGGTGGACAATAACTAAAGACCTCGTGAGGTTAGGAGGCAACTACCACGAGGCCTTCGCCAGAACGATGAAAAGTCACTAGGCCCTGGCCCGATTGAGGGACATCGAAGCGGACTGGACCAGAACAAACCTGGGATTTGAACAAATCAAACTGGAGCAAGCCAGCACCGGCGGGATGGAGCTCGACGGAGCGGAATCACGCAGGCCAATTCTCGACCGGGGCTAGACGAGCGCCGACTCTGAATTCAACCTGCCAGGAATCGCATCCGACCCCCCCCCCCACGCTGCATTTCTCGCTGCCGCCTCGCGAGGCCGGGGGAGGCTCCTCCTCCCATCCCCCCCCCTTCCCCACTCGCTGCCCGCCAGGGCCCGCGCCGTGGCGAGCAGCACCTCGGAGGTCTCTGGCTCCCGTCCCCGAGGCGGGGGGCTGTGAGCAAGGAGACCCCCCTTCCCCACTCGCTGCCCGCGGGGGGTCTCCTTGCTCACAGCCCCCCGCCTCGGGGACGGGAGCCAGAGGCCTCCGAGGTGCTGCTCGCCGCGGCGCGGGGCCCGGGCCCCGGAGGCTCCCGTCGCCGATCCGTGGGCCCGCTCGTCGCCTCCCGCGGGCCGCGCCCGCCAGCCCCTGGAGCCCGAGCAGGGGGCTCCCGAAATAGGTATATGCGTTGCCGGAAGCCCTGTCGTGACTCTTCGCGGCTCCCGGAGGTCGTGGGGGGGAGGAGGAGGACGAGGAGGGGGGGAGGAGGA
>CAUYUJ010003559.1:5000-53547 GCA_963575745.1 Prorocentrum cordatum
CCTAGCCTGCGGCTTCCCTGCGGCGGCCTGCGTCCCCTGGGGCTCCAAACCTATGAAAATGCAACGTGCGGCGCCCTTTCGGCCGTCCGTGGGGCCGCAAACCATATGTAAATACAGCATGCGGCGCCCTTTCGGCTGGCGCACGTCCCAGGCTCTCCCAAGCGCTCCCAAGCGCTCCCAGGCGCTCCCAGAAGCGCTCCCAAGCGTTCCCAAGCGCCCCCAAGCGCTCCCAGGCGCTCCCCGGCGCTCCCAAGCGTTCCCAAACGCTCCCAGGCGCTCCCGGCACGCTCCCAGGAGCTCCCGGCACGCTCCCGGGCGCTTTCGGCACGCTCCCAAGCGCTCCCAGGCGCATGGCGCTCCCAGGCGCTCCCAAGCGCTCCCGGCACGCTCCCGGGCGCTCCCTGGCGCTCCCAGCATGTTCTCAGGCGCTCCCAGGCGCTCCCAAGCGCTCCCAAGCGCTTTCAGGTACCCCCAAGCGCTCCCGGCACGCTCCCAGGCGCTCCCAACATGCTCAGGCGCTCCCTGCGCGCTCCCAAGCGCTCCTTGGCGCTTCCGAGCGCTCCGGCGCGCTCCCAGGCGCTCCCGGCACGCTCCCAGCACGCTCCCAAGCGCTCCCAGGCGTTCCCATGCGCTCCCAGGCGCTCCCAAGCTCCCACAAGTGCTCCCAAGCGCTCCCTGGCGCTCCCAAGCGCGTTTAAGCAGTCCAAGCGGTCCCATGGCGCTCCCAAGCGTTTCCATGCATTCGCAAGCGCTCGGCAGCGCTCCCTGGCGGTACTTCCCGGCGCTCCCCCGCCATGCAGGTGCTGCCGCAGCCATGCGCGCGCATCGTATCGAGGGGGTGCCAGACCCACCCCCTCGCGCTCCCCCTCCAGCCATGCGAAATTCGCGCCGAAGGCGGCTGCGTCGACAATGCAATCGCTTCAGCGGGGGCGACGCCAACGGTCAAGCCCAACGGGCAATTCACGGCTCGCACTCGCGGTGCACTCTGCGTGTCCTGTCGCGCTCCCAGACGCTCCCACGTACTTCCATCCTGGGGAAAGGTCGAGGCGCTCCCCCAGCGCTCCCAGAGAGCTCCCCCGAGGCATTCCAGAGGGTCTGCCATGGACGTGCTGCCGCAGCCATGCGCGCGCATCGTAGCGAGGGGGTGCCAGACCCACCCCCTCGCGCTCCTCCTCCCGCCTTCCGAAGCTCGCGCCGACAGCGTCTGCGTCGATGACTGCAATCGCTTCAGCGGGGGCGGCCTCAAAGGCGAAACCCAAAGCCGCGGGCGAATGCAACTGCCGTGCGCGTCGCCGTCAGCGAGGAGCCCAACGGCGCGGCCACTCGCTCGAGGCCCACGGGAACCCATGGGATTGCCACGGCAGCGCCCTCGCAGTGCTGCTTTCCTACGCCGAAGGCAAATGCCAAACCCCTGTGGATCTGCTGCGCCAGCGGCAGCCCAACGGCGAAGCCCCCTGCCGAAGGCGCAAACGGCTGCCTCATCGACGAGGCGAGCTGGCGCGCCAGCGCCATGCACCCTGCGCGCGTGTTCGCATGGGCGCGCATTGCCACGGCCGCGGCCGCGCGCGCGCTTCCCAGCATTCGCAGCCCAGTGTCACAACCCAGTGCCGACAGCAAAAGCGACAACACATGGGCATGCTGCGCCAGCGGCAGCCCAACGGCGAAGCTAATCGCCGCCATCGCCAACGGCTGCCTCTTCGACGGGACAACGAGCCGAAGCGCCGCCTACGCCACGCGCCCTGCGCGCGTGCTCACATGGATGCGCAGTGCCACGGCCGCGTCGGCGATCGCCTGCGCGCGCCACTTCGACAGCCCCCCGTGATAGGGGGGTTGGGGGGAGAAACCCTAAACCCTAAAAGGCTTCACTCTGGGTGGTCTGGGGCGGGAGTGCGACTAACCGTGGCGCGCGCGGCTTGGGCAGCGATCCCCCCCAACAACCTTGATGTGGGGGGGATCGCAGCCAGCGCGCGCTTGCGCTAATGCAGGCCCTAAGCCCTAAACCCTAAACCCTAAACAGGCCATGTCTGGTGGGGCAGTTGTATTTATTATAATCGGTGTGGCCATGAGTGTGCAACGGATATTCGTGTATTCATCATATTGCGGTTACTCTTTCGCTGCTTGTTGTGCTATGTTTACCATGCTCGGAGTGGCTATGCGAGTGCAACGGTCATTCGAGTATTCATCTTATTGTGGTTTCTCTTTCTGTTTGTTGTGCTATGGCTTGTCATGCTATGGTGAGATATGGTTTTACGATGCTATTTTGCAGTTTATGCCCAGCTGCGCTGTGCGTCATTCCGTCTAACAGCATCCGTTCATTTTATTCAGTGTCGTGTTTTATCGGTCTGAGGTTTTGCTTTTATCAACTTCTATGTTGTGGCAGGGCTTTTTCTGGCGGGCATGCATATTTACTATGATCGGTGTGGTCATTCTTGTGCCACGGGCATCTGTGTATCCATTCCATCGCGATTACTTTTTGGTAGTGTTTCGTCTGCTTTGTTGTGGGCCTTTCTATCTTCTTCTGTGTTGTTGCTGCGATTTGTTTACTGAGTGTATGTCTGCAGCCTTCTCTCAGCGGGGCTATCGTGACCCGCCGGGGCTATCTTTCATGGGGACCAGGGCCCGCTCTGCGACCCGCACCCCGGCGGGTGCCAGGGCTCGCTCGCAGAGCCGCCCTGCGGCGGCCTATGATCCTCAGCTTATGCTTTGTGATTTTCGCGCCAGCAAACTATGTGCGTCCAGGTTCGAGAACAGCTGGCCTATGGATATCACAGAGGACGATGTCGTGATGTCGTCTATTACGTGCAGCGCGTGTGCACTTTGAATAAATGTGCGGCGGCGCCTGGCATCTTATCCGATGCGAAAGAGAGCCTGGAGCCGTGGCTCACACCTATCATCGCTTGGCGTGAGGGTGTCTACATGGACATGCGGCGCTCGTGGAGTTGCATTTCACCTTTGAATCTTTTGAATTTCGTGTTATTGACTATTCAGTCTCGCTGGGCGTTTATGGTAGCCTGGGTATGGGTACCGTTGCTCATGGACTATGCTCGTCCTCGTGCTTCTGCTGGGGAAGTTCTTCAGGGTGTTCTTGGCTATGTCCACGAGCACGGTCCGCTCTCTTGGCAGTCGGCTGTCAACCTGTTGTGCCGAGAGCTACCTCCTCGCCGCCTGGCTATTATTGAATTCACTGTGTGGATGCGCGCCCACCAATATGAGCATCGTTCCGAGACAGCTGTTTTTTGGAGTGTCTATCGTGAGTTTTGTGTCGTCGGACCTCCGAATGCGGGCTGCTATGCGCTTGACATAGATTGATTTGCTATGAGGGCCTCGCAGTAGTTTTCCGCGCATGGGCGCTGTGTCCGGGCGCCATCGCTTGAGCTGTTTCAAGCATCCCACCAGGGGTATCTGTTAGGCTGCGGTGTGGTCGGCGTATCGTCGGCTCTTCTCTCATGGTCTCCGCCAATCCTATCTCTCGGAGTGCTCTACTGTTATGTCATTGATTATGTTTCTATTGATTTTTCTTTCTCTGTTAGTTTCCTTCGCGACCACGCGGGCGCCATGGCGATCGATGTTTTGACGACGACGACGTCGACCGGGATTATTGTTTGTTTACCTTCTCTGCCCATGCACATACTTATTAATTGTTTCTGCGGCCACGGCCGGGCCCACCACCCGGTATAACCGCGGTATAACATGAGAGGGGAGATGATCTTTATGTGGGGGTGGAGATGCGGGGGGGATTGATAGCCGCCGCAGGTGGGCGCCTATGCGGGTAGGTATTCTTGGCCTTGCCCTGTTAGACCCTAAACCCTACCCTAAACCCAGATAGGAAATAGAGAACACAAAGAATGTCCGTGCGTAGATATGCATAAGCATGAGCGCATGTTAGCATACAACTGCCAGTTCACGCTCAAGATCAAGAGCGCCAGAAGAGATGCGAACCTTTTGTTTAACAAGAGATGTCCATCGATGCGCTCCGTCTCTACCTACAAGGAAAACGGTAGCGGCGCCTGTGTGCGCGCAATAGATGCGCACCGCCTCTGCATACCAGCAAAACGGTACTGGCGCTCGTGTGCGAAGCCCTGGCCACGCAACGGTCCCGAATGAGTATAGCCACCTAAGCCTTGACAGCAGCATAGTCACTCGCCCCCGACGACCCGGACGCCTGCACGCCGTCAAAGCGCCGGAGCATCATGGCCACGAAGGCGTCCTTGTCCAGCTGGCGCTCAGACACATGCGCACGAAGGCACTTCTCATATACCTGGGCATTGTGCGATAGCCCATTCGCACCGAAGATCATGATGAGCAACTTCAAGTCCGAGGGCTTCTTGTTGATCCACGTGTATAGCGCAGTCGCAGCACTCTCCACCTTCGCCTTCTCCGGCACAACTGCGTCGATGCGCTGGCGCTTGAACATGGCCCTCCGGTCATCCTTGGACTTGCTGTCCGGCATGGGCACACCAGCGGCGTTCAGCACCATCAAATGAGGCAATAGGTCCGCGGCCTCCTTCTTGGCGTTCTTGCGAATAGGATCCTTGAGCACTTGCTCGATGAAAGGTGCCGACAACACGTCCGTCACGAAGGCCTGGATCGCCCCAGCGGCGCGGGACACGGCGACAGACTGGCGCAGCGTATCCTCGTCAACACCCTCATAGAAGAACGGAACCGACTTGTTCCCCTGCGCGAGCACCTTCCACAACTGCGGTCGTTCTGCATCGGATAGGTGGTTGGAGCCGCACGCGTTCAGCAACTGCGCAGGCGCCGTAGCCCACGGCCATAGCTTGTTGCTCTTCTCCTGCGGCTTGTCCATGTCGTCACCTCCCGCGCTCGCCCCAAACATAGCGGAGAAGTCACTCATAGTAGATAGAGAGCCTGGCGCAGAAACCAGGTGCAACTGACAGCTTGAGCACTAATCAGCAGCCGCATGGCAGAGTCATCAAGAGTGCTCCAAGACGGTCCACGAGAACTCCAAGACGGCACAAGAGCGCCCCTAGAACACCACAAGAGAGGCCCCAGGGGGAATCACGAAACAATACCTCGAGCCCTCGGTCCTCAGAAGTCCCCAGGAGGCCCCAAGAGATCCATAACAGGCACCAGGAGGCTCCCAACAATCCCTCAGGAGGCCCCCAAGAGGCCCCAAAGCGGCTCCAGCAGGCCACCCACATGCCTCCCCCAACACGCAAGCAAGTGCCAGCGACGCTACACGATGGTCAGGCGGAATGAGCGAAGCGATTCAATAAGTGAACTGACGTCATAGAGTGACCTCACAACCAAAACACATATGATAATCTAAGTATAGAGTGGTTGAAGCCGAGCATACCAGAGGACAATCGCCTGAGAAGAGACACGCCGTGGAAATAGATCGAAACATCGCATGCGCATATGCACAGAAAATGAGAAATAGACAACACTCGACATCGCAGAAATAATAACACAATTCAATGGAATGCCATGCCAAAAATCATGAGATAGAAATCCCAATAGTGTGAACGCGATTTGCCTCTCGCATGTTATGGCAGCATAACATAGATTACAAAAGGCGAGTTCCACATCATCTGGGTAACCCCAGCTTCTAGCGCGGCTGCCGCATAACAGCAAGCGTGCCGAAACAACACAATGCATCAAGATGGAGATCAATGTCGAACTGTGAATCATATATAGTTCGGCTTCACGACAACCCAAGACAGCCCAAGAAGGGCCTGAGACAGCCTCAAGAGAGTGTTTCGTGAGGCTCCCACGGGCTTTCGCATAGTGAGATAGGTGCATGGTAAGGATTTAGGGTTTAGGGTCCCGCCCGCCCGACCTGCCCGTTAGGGTCCCGCCCGCCCGACCCGCCCGTTAGGGTCCCGCCCGCCCGACTCGCCCGTTAGGGTATAACATGAGAGGATCGATGATCTTTATGTGGGGGTGGAGATGCGGGGGGAATTGATAGCCACCGCAGGTGGGTGCCTATGCGGGTAGGTATTCTTGGCCTTGCCGTGTTAGACCCTAAACCCTAAACCCTAAGAGCCCTTCCTCTATAAAACTCCCACCGCCTTCTCGTTCCGAGAAGGCGCTTCCCGTCATCCGCCAAGCGATGGACCCGGCCCAATCGCGAGCCCGTTGTCCCTCGCGTCTCTGTTCTTTAAACATACTGCGGAACGCTTCCTCTATAAAACTCCCACCACCTTCTCGTTCCGAGAAGGCGCTCCCCGTCATCCGCCAAGCGATGGACCTGGCCCAATCGCGAGCCCGTTGTCCCTCGCGTCTCTGTTCTTTAAATATACAGAAGAACCCTTCCTCTATAAAACTCCCACCACCTTCTCGTTCCGAGAAGGCGCTTCCCGTCATCCGCCAAGCGATGGACCCGGCCCAATCGCGAGCCCGTTGTCCCTCGCGTCTCTGTTCTTTAAACATACTGCGGAACGCTTCCTCTATAAAACTCCCACCACCTTCTCGTTCCGAGAAGGCGCTCCCCGTCATCCGCCAAGCGATGGACCTGGCCCAATCGCGAGCCCGTTGTCCCTCGCGTCTCTGTTCTTTAAATATACAGAAGAACCCTTCCTCTATAAAACTCCCACCACCTTCTCGTTCCGAGAAGGCGCTTCCCGTCATCCGCCAAGCGATGGACCCGGCCCAATCGCGAGCCCGTTGTCCCTCGCGTCTCTGTTCTTTAAACATACTGCGGAACGCTTCCTCTATAAAACTCCCACCACCTTCTCGTTCCGAGAAGGCGCTCCCCGTCATCCGCCAAGCGATGGACCTGGCCCAATCGCGAGCCCGTTGTCCCTCGCGTCTCTGTTCTTTAAATATACTGCGGAACGCTTCCTCTATAAAACTCCCACCACCTTCTCGTTCCGAGAAGGCGCTTCCCGTCATCCGCCAAGCGATGGACCCCGGCCCAATCGCGAGCCCGTTGTCCCTCGCGTCTCTGTTCTTTCAATATACTGCGGAACGCTTCCCCTATAAAACTCCCACCACCTTCTCGTTCCGAGAAGGCGCTTCCCGTCATCCGCCAAACGATGGACCCCGCCCAATCGCGAGCCCGTTGTCCCTCGCGTCTCTGTTCTGTAAATTCTGCGAAGGCCTTACGGCTGGTGCCGCCGACCCTGAATGGCGACGACGACGACGACGACGAGCGCTCTTGGGGGCCTCTTGGGGGTAGTTTGTGGGCCTCTTGGGAAGCTCTTAGGGGCCGCTTGGAAGCCTCGTGGGGGCCTCTTGGGGCTTCCTGGGGGTCTCTTGGAGGGGGCCTGGGACGTCTTGGAGGCTTCTTGGACGGTCTTGGGGCTATCTTGGGCGTTTTCGGCCGATCTTTGGGCGACTCGGGGCCCTCTTGGGCCGTCTCGGGGGCCATCTGGGGCATTCGGACCTCATTTGGAGTGTTTTCGAGGTTTCTAGGCCGCCCGAGGAAAACGAATCTGCCCCCCCACCCCCCCCCCCCCCCCCCCCCGGGACCCCCCCCGGGACCCCCCCCGGGATCCCCCCGGGACCCCCCCCGGGACCCCCCCCGGGACCCCCCCGGACCCCGCCCGGGAGCCCTCCCGGGACCCCCCCTGGGACCCCCCCCGGGACCCCCCGCCCCCCCCCCCCTGGGGAAGGGATCAAAGGGAAGGGGCTTCCCTTCGACTCGATTACAAAACTGCTCGGTTTTTCTCTCGCTCACGAGCTTGAGAAGGAAGCTGCAGGGAAAGGGGACGACGGAGGCGACGACCGACGGAGACGACGACTCGAACAGCCAAGACCCTCGCACACGCCGACAGGGTCGGCGGATACTGAGGAACGCTTCCTCTATAAAACTCCCACCACTTTCTCGTTCCGAGAAAGCGCTTCCCGTCATCCGCCAAGCGATGGACCCCGCCCAATCGCGAGCCCGTTGTCCCTCGCATCTTTAAATATACTGAGGAACGCTTCCTCTATAAAACTCCCACCACCTTCTCGTTCTGAGAAGGCGCTTCCAGTCATTAGGACGTCGATTTCGATATCCCGATTTTTTGAGGGTGTCTCGAACGAAACGTCCAGTTTTAGCAAACGATGCCTTACAAGAGCTCTGTCGGCTTTCATGTGTTCGCGGATGTCTCGGGCGAAACGCTATTTTCGAGGATCCGAAGATTAGGCGAGCGAGTTTGAGATCCCCATTGTTGGAGGATGTCTCGAGCGAAATGCCCATTTGTAGCAAAACGATAGCCTCCAGCATCCCCATGTTCGGAGGATGTCTCTAGCGAAACGGCAGTTTTAAGGGGGAATCCGACAAGCAAAACGCATTTGCAGCGGCGCGGCCACGGTCACTCGCATTGTAGTTTCATACTTATTATTAGAAAGCGTGGCCTAACAAACTGCAAACACCTTCTCGTTCCGAGAAGGCGCTTCCCGTAATCCGCTAAACAAAAAGCATATGCAGCGGGACGGCCATGGTCCCTCGCGTCTTAGTTCTTCATGTATCCTTAGAAAGCTTGGCCTAACCAACTGCCAACACCTTCTCGTTCCGAGAAGGCGCTTCCCGTAATCCGCCAAACAAAAAGCATTTCGAGCGGGGCGGCCAGGGTCCCTCGCGTCTTATTTCTTTATTTATTCTTAGAAAGCTTGGCCTAACAAACTGCCAACACCTTCTCGTTCCGAGAAGGCGCTTCCCGTAATCCGCCAAGCGACAAAAACATGTGCAGCCAGGCGGCCATGGTCCCTCGCGTCTTAGTTCTTTGTTTATTATTAGAAAGCTTGGCCTAACAAACTGCCAACACCTTCTCGTTCCCAGAAGGCGCTTCACGTACTCCGCCAGGTCCCCGACCATGAGGCGATCCCGCGCGTTCCCCCCCAGACCCCCCCCTTTACAAAGAATCCCTCTGGGCACACAAACGTCCATCGCGCGACTCTTCGAGTCTAAGCGCGCTTCCCGTCATCCGCCAGGTCCCCGACAGCGAGGCGGCCCCGCGCGTTCCCCCCTCCAGACCCCCCACCCAGTTGATACTGCCTCTGACCGAGAGAACGTCCATCGCGCGACTCGTCGAGTCTTAGCGCGCTTCCCGTCAACACGTGGGTTTTTCCATATTTTCGCTTCTTGGGCCATCTTGGGGGTCATCCGAGATCGTTCCGAAAAGATGCCTTACAAGAACTATGTCGGCATCCCATGTTTTCGAACATGTCTCGGGCGAAACGCCAATTTTCGAGGAACCGAGAATTAGAACGTCGATTTCGACATCCCGATTTGTTGAGGATGTCACGAGCGAAACTCCCATTTTTAGCAAACGACGTCTTAAGATACGACCCCCAACTTCACGATTGTGTGAGGATGTCTTAAGCGAAACGCTCATTTTGGGACTCCGCCAGGTCCTGCACCCCGAGGCGATCCCGCTCGTTCCCCCCCCAAACCCCTCCTAATTGATACTGCCTCTGGCCGAGAGAACGTCCATCGCGCGACTCTTCGAGTCTTAGCGCGCTTCCCGTCATCCGCCAGGTCCCCGACCACGAGGTGATCCCGAGCGTTCCCCCCCTCAGACCCCCCCCCAGCTGATACTGCCTCTGGTCGAGAGAACGTCCATCGCGCGACTCTTCGAGTCTTAGCGCGCTTCCCGTCATCCGCCAGGTCCTGGACCCCGAGGCGGCCCCGCGCGTTCCCCCCCCAGACCCCCCCCTTTACAAAGAATCCCTCTGGACACACAGACGTCCATCGCGCGACTCTTCGAGTCTAAGCGCGCTTAAATCCGAAACATGATGAAGGCCCGGTCCGCGGTATCATGGCTGGAGATATGTTGCGCCGCTTACTTGCAAAAGCGCTTGCAAAACAAACCAATAAGCTCTTCTCCGAACAATGCAATGCACAATCATTGGGATGTTGCCATCCACTTACTACCGTATTTGGTGAAATCGCACTCTGATCAGAATGAGGGGGCCGAACGGTCATTCACTGTCCCTGGGTGCGTGGCTGAAGTGAGATTCCGCGGTGCGGATTCGTGTTGTTGTTGTTGTTGTTGAACACTATTACTTCTAAAGAATTATTATTGTTGGACCCCCTGGTGCACGCCCCCCGCCCAAAACCTAGGCCGCAGCTACATTTTCATCATTTTTCTGCGAAAGCTTCAGAAAAGTGGATTACCCCCGGATCCGGTTTTTTGTTGACGCTCGTTTTCCCTTGCAAAAAACAATAGAAAATGAAAATTCTTGTTCTTAGTTGATCAAATTTCAAGAATCCCTTGCAAAAAATAAGGTAAAGTGGACATTCGCGCTCGCAAGACGAAATCCTTCCAAAACCTTAGGTTTCGTAGCGATTTTAACATAACAACATCAAAAACCCAATGGTTTTTTAAGAAAAAATTGTCAAAATGTCCTTCCGCGCGCTCTTGCGGATTCATAGGAAACACACCACTTTTTAAACATTTCTGTCAAAAGGGTCTTTGCGTGCTACTTCTTCAGGTGCTTTGAACTTCTCCAACAACGGTTGCGCGCCTGCGAGGGCCACCATCCCTTGCAAAAAATGAGACGAAGTGCACATGCGCGCGGCCGCCGCGCGCGCATGTCGAAATCCTGCCAAACACAATGGGTTTTCAATAATTTCAAGATGCGATGTTCAGAAAACATGTGAAAACGCACTACTTTCTCATCCAAAAAATCTCGAAATCCATTCGCGGTCTCTTGATGAATCTTTAAAACCCAAGATGGCCCCAACAGGCGCGCAAGATGGCCCCAAGAGGCGTCCATGAGGCCCAAACGCTCCGCGCCGTCTGCGTTCTTCCTTTCTCGCTTCTCTCCTTTCCTCCTTGTCCTGCTCCTCCTCCCCCTCTTCCGCCTTGGAGCCGTATTGGAACTGTCGATGGCCATCTCCCTTTCTCCCTCGCATGTCTGCTTGTACATACGTATAATTTCAGAACTTACCGTGCATGCGATCGTTTACAACATGGTGGACCGTGCGTATGTCACGAACCTTGTATACATGTGTTTCTCTCCCTCCGTCTGGCTGTGCACGCGCGCGTTGGGCACTGAGAGTTAGGATCATAGCGCCATGAGTCTATGAGCAATGCATGCGTCATCCTTGGGACTGTATAACATCAGTGTAACACATGTACTTCTGTAATCGCATCCCCACGAATTTGCCCCAAAAATGTGACCAACTATCTTGGCACTGCGTACCATCTCACGTGTACCGTGTACCACATCATATGTAACAGATGTGATCAACCTCTGTGGGTGTGTACCCCACGCCAGTGTAGTAGCCAGGGTCGTCCGCACGCCACGAAGTGAAGTGTCCCAACGTCATAGGGCGGGAAGCTGGGTGTGGGTGGTCTCGAAGAGTCGTTTGGATATTTGGTAGAGCTTGAACGGCCCCCCCACGAAGTGGGGGTATTGGCTGGTGTCGCAAGAAAACCCTGGCACTGGGGAGAACACTGAGCGTTCGGGTAAAATGATTGTTGTTGTTGTTGTTGTTGTTGTTGTTGTTGTTGTTGTTGTTTGTTGTTGTTGTTGTTTGTTGTCGTCGTCCCACCCGCAACCCGCCCCGCGACCCACCCGCGACCCATCCCGCGACCTACCCGCGACCACCCACCCGCCCCGCGCCCCGCGACCCACCCGCGACCCACCCCGCGACCCACCCGCGACCCACCCGCGACCCACCCGCGACCCACCCCGCGACCCACCCCGCGACCCACCCGCGACCCGCCCGCGGCCCACCCCGCGACCCACCCGCGACCCACCCGCGACCCACCCGCGACCCACGACCACCCCGCGACCCACCCGCGACCCACCTTCGACCCAAACCACGTTCAAGGTACAAACCAACATTTTCGGCGCCTGCGGCGGGCTTTTTTTGCATTCCTTCCAGGTGGAGAGCCCGCGACCCACCCCGCGATCAACTCGCGACCAACCCGCGACCCAAACCACGTTCAGGGTACAAACCACATTTTTCGGTGCCTGCGGCGGGCATCTTTTGCATTTGTTCTAGGTGGAGAGACCGCGGCCCACCCGCGACCACGTTCAGGGTACAAACTACATTTTTCGGCGCCTGCGGCGGGCATCTTTTGCATTCGTTCCCGGTGGAGAACCCGCGGCCCACCCGCGACCCAAACCACGTTCAGTGTACAAACCAAATTTTTCGGCGCCTGCGGCGGGCTGCTTTTGCAGGAGGACGAGGAGGAGAAGGAGGATGAGGATGAGAGGATGAGGGATGAGGATGAGGAGGAGGAGGAGGAGGAGGAGGACGAGGAAGGGGACGACGACGACGTCGACGACGACGACGACGAAAAGGAGGAGGGGGGAGGATCGGGAGGGGGGGAAGAGGAGGAGGACGACGAGGAGGAACATGACGACAATGGGAGGACGATGATGGAAGGACGAGGGGGGCAGAGGGAGGACGAGGAAGAAGCGGAGGAGGAGGAGGAGGACGAGGTGGAGGAGGAGGACGACGATGACGATGAGGACGAGGACGAGGACGAGGAAGAGGAGGAGGAGGAGGCGGAGGAGGAGGAGGAGGAGGAGGAGGAGGAGAGCGCCATCGACAGGGAAGGTGGGGGCCACGAGGTCCGCCGGCTTGACGACGCCCGCGTCGCCCGCGCCCGCCCCCTCACTCTTATCCGCAATTGCGGGGTGCTACGTATATTTTTCTGAGCGTGGATGGCGCGGGTTGTTTTCGATTCTATCAAATGTGCCCATATATCGAGCTTTGCACACTTCGGCTTGTGCCGATGCGGTCCAGCACGCAATCCTCATTTAGATGATGAACCAAGGCTGGACAACCGCATGCAACATTACAAGAAGGACAGTGGACGAGAGCGAGATCAATAAGCAGATGAACAGAGGGAAGGGAGAGGAAGCGTGACACACGTACAAGACAATGCTCATAGGTAAGGGAGATGCGGGTAGAGAACTATGGGGCAGAGAGGAACGCTACATCCGAAGTTCTCCTCAAGGACCCATCTGAGACCAGGCACGGGATGGGACAGAGTCAGGACGAGCGAGGTTGGAGCCGAGGTTGTCATGGCGTATAGCTGGCCCTGCCTGCAACTGCACGATGAACTCCGGTGCTCGGGGGCGGCCAAAAGGGGGGCGTCCCAGAGGGGGAGGCACAAATCATGGCTGGCGGCATGTGCGCGGCCCAGGGGGGGGCTGGGGACGTATTGAAATACGAAGGGGCGCCATGAAATCTGGGGAGATCTCATGGCCCCCGCCCCCCCTAGTCATCACCCCCCTCTTTGCCACCCCCGAGGTGCGTGGGAAACAGGCTCGCCCGGGCTACCAGGCAAGAGCGAGGCTACGGTCACGCGCTGCAGGGCTGCGGCGCGGCCTAAAACCAGATGGCCACCTCCCAATCCTCCCCGTGTCGGCGGCGCGCTCAAGGGGATGAGGCGAGGGGGGCGGTCTGGTAGTAGAGCAGGGCGCTCCTCAAAGGCCCCCCGGCTTCCAAGAAGCCTTCTTGGAGGCTCTGGAGAATTACTACGACGCCCCCTGCTGTCATCCGCCCGTACCTGCATGCAGTGGGCGTGTTATACCAATGGAGGCCAGTCCATAAGAAACCTTCCACACGAAACCCAACCCTGAGACCCCAGGACGTCCATGGACTTTTCGTGTGGGAACGCCATGCCTTCCACCGCAAAACCGTCGAAACCCAAGAAACGCAGGGCACCCTGGAGGCAAGCAGGGTGTTTGTTGGCATGGGCCTCCGCTGTAATGCGGGTCTGTTGTCGGGGAGGTTTCGACAACAAATCGCAACCATTCTGAGGTGTTGGGTCCTCGTTTTGAAATGACGGTCTCCGCGTCCCTCCTCCCTCCTTCCTCCCCCTCACTCCTCCTCCTTCCTCCCTGCGTTTCACCCACCCAGATCAACGTTTAGTGGCCCCATAAGGAACTCCACCGAACCCCCCACTGGGACCGCCCACATGCGCCCTGGAAAACCAGTTTAACATTTTCACCCACCGAATGCCGCGCTTCGTGGCCCAATAGGGAACTCCACCGAAACCCCTAGTGGGACCGCCCGCATGCGCCCTGGAAGCCCAATTTGGCATTTTCACCCACCCAGTACAGCGCTTCGTGGCCCCATAGGGAGCTCCACCGAAGCCCCATTTAGCATTTTCGCCCACCCAGTACAGCGCTTCGTGGTCCCATAAGGAACCGCACCAACCCCCCAATGCTACCGCCCGCATGCGTCCCGGAAAGTAATCTCGGCATTTTCACCCACGCAGTACAACGTTTCGTGGCCCCATAGGGAACTCCACCGATACCCCCAGTGGGACCGCCCACATGCGTCCCGGAAACCCCATTTGGCATTTCCACCCACCCAATGCAACGCTTCGTGGCCCCATAGGGAGCTCCACCGAAGCCCGCAGTGGGACCGTCCGCGTGCGTCCCAGAAGCTCAATTTGGCATTTTCACCCGCCAAGGACATTGTTTCGTGGGCACATAGGGAACTCCACCGAAGCCCCCAGCGGGACCGCCCGCATGCGTCGCGGAACCCCAATTTGGCATTTTCGCCCACGCAATACAGCGCTTCGTGGCCCATGCGCCCCGGAAGCCCAATTTGGCATTTTCGCCCACCCAGTACAGCACCGAAAACCCTAGCGGGACCGCGTGCATGCGTCCCCGAAGCCCGAAAACCAAATTTGGTATTTTCACATCCGCAATACAGCGTGTCGTGGCCCCATAGGGGGCTCCACCGAAGCTCCCAGTGGGACTGCCCGCATGCGTCCCGGGAACACAATTTGGCAGCCCCACCCACGCATCACAACGCTTCGTGGCCCCATGGAGGGGATGCACCGAAACCCCCTGTGGGACCGCCCGCATGCGTCTTGGAAGCCCAATTCGGCATTTTCCCCACCCAATACAGCGCTTCGTGGCCCCATAGAGAGCTCCGCCGAAGCCCCCAGTGGGACAGTCCGCGTGCGCACCGGAAACCAAATTTGGCACACCCCTCGCACGTGTCGCAACCCCATAGGGAACTCCACCGAAGCCACCAGTGGGACCGCCCGCATGCGTCCCACACACTAAATGTTACATTTTCATACACACACACTCACTCAGTGCCACCGAAGCCCCGAGTGGGACCGCGCGCATGCGTTCCCCCCCACCCAGTGCGGCGTTTTGTGGCCCCACAGGGAGCTTCACCGTAGAAGATATTCACACTTGCGGCCCCCACAACTGCAGATGGTTGGGCCCTTCGCCCGGATGATTATTCCCCCCCGCCCCTCGACGCACGGGCGCCTCAAAACATCGGCCGCCCCTGCTGAAATTGCTTTCTGGTGGTCTTTTCGACCTCCAGACGGTCTGGAAGTTTGAAGGGGGCTGGAAAGCCCAGCCAACAGCTTCGCCTCAGGCGAAGCCAAGCTCCCACTCTGTTGTACCGAAGTAACGATAGTCCCAGTATGAGAGGAGATGCCATCTCAAGCAATAGGGACATCCTTTGAGTCTCGATAGCGATAGTGTGCCTCGCGGTGGGGCGCAGTCAAATCTGGGCGGCCGGCCGCTTGAGCTAGCGCGGCCGCGGGCGCGCGCTCGTTTCCACCCCTCGCGCCCCTCAGCTCGCTTTAGAGTCGGGGGGGGGGGGGGGGGGGGGCGAGCGAGCCCGTCGCCCCTGTGTAGCAGGCGCAGCAGCTAACCTGCGCAAGGGCAGGAATGGAAATGGGCCAAAGAAAGGTGGGCCCGCCAGCAAGTTGCCTCGCATATGTATGACATACTTGTCGGGCGGCGTCAGAACTTGATGTCTGGCCGGCTCGATATGGAGTATGTCTCTTCAGGCCATGTTTGAAGGTCTGTATGCCTCGCATGACTTGTAGGGGCATTTCTCTGTCGATGCTCCCCTTGGTGTGGCCATCCGCAGTCATATCGCGGGTATCGCACCACTGAATACTCTGCGCGATTCCACGCTCCATCATCTGTCGTATCCAACTGATGTGTCCTGAAAGGGTGCACTCAGTCGGCTTTTTCAAATCTGCGCCTGACAAGAACTTTAAAACAGACTCAGCATCGATGGTCAAACTCAGTGCTCAGGCCACCCAACTCAAGTATATTCTTCAACTGAGTGTGTGTGTGTGTGTGAGCGGCCACGCGTGGAGCTCGTGCAGAGTCAATCGTGGGATAACAGTCCTCCAATTTATGGGCTGCTGCTAGTGTCTCTGCTGAATAGCTCGAGCGGGCCTGCAGGCGGTGAGACTTGCAGCGCGCATCAATCAAGTGAACGACAGGCTTACCGAATAACGTGTTTCACGTCGTAGCAAGGTTGCCCCGCGAATACGATCGCCTTCGACGTCGTCGTCGGCGTCTCCTCTCAAGCGTCGAAATCCTGAGTCGCTATGTATGTCGACCTCGCCCGTGGGGTTCATCGCCTGGTAGACGATTTTCTTCGGGCAGGCCTGTCATTTTCTGGTGATAGCGTTCAGTCGTCGCACTTGAGTGTTGGTCGGTTCTTGGACGTGCTGTTGAGATACAACATACACCATTAACCACGCCTGGGTGATCAGTGTGTATGCCAGCGCACCCCTGAGACTGACGAACATGTCTGCCACCACCTTGGTTGCTTGCGCGTCAGCGTCAGCGCCGGTTACTTCGGAATGTTGTATAGGAGAAAGCTGTTTAATATATTCATCTTGATCCAAGGTAACATTACCGTCCTCGTCCTTAGTGTATCTGAGAGCACAATTAGTATGTGTGTGCTTGTTGAGTTTACACTTGCCGAAATTCTCTTCAAGGCATTTGACAGATTTGTCAATGGTGTCCTCAGTACCGGCCATATTAATGCAATCAACATGCTTGGCCGTGGGCAAGTCATTGCTCGTCTCGAACTCCTCGTCGTAAGACGCGGGTCGGAGGCCAAATCCTCTGGTGGTTCTTCTGAGCTTAAATGAGAGAGCCCGCGGAGCGTCCAAAGTGCCTATGCCCGGTTTCAAGCGCTGTAGACAGTGCTTTAACTCCTCGTAGTTCTCGAATCCTGGAAGAGTACGGAGCGCAGTGGCCGATCCAGGCAGCAAAGTAAAGCACGCCACGCGTCCCCTTGCACCAGTAGCCCCGGCAACTTCCTGATAGGTCAATCCCTTCAGGAAGGCCATGTTGACGTCGAGGGGAGCAAGGATCCAATGCTTCTTGCACGCTGCCGTGCTAGCGAGTAACCTCTGTATTGGCCTTCATGCTTCCCGAAGATGTTTCTACGTCAAAAACTTCAAGGTCCATGAAGCCTCGGAGTACCAAGCGTAGTCGGATGGCACGTTCCATTGCGCCCTTTTCGTTCTTCACGAATTTCCAATTGTACATGCATCTCGACATCGTGATGTTCGACGCTTTAGCTATCTCCTGCATCTCAAAGCATTTGTTGTCGAACCAAGTCTTGAGCTCGGTGAAGAGGGCCTTCGATACTTTATCGGGATTTGCCTGAGTGTCAGCTTTAGTGAGGAAGTCGTCTTCCTTGACGACCACGGCTCGCTTTGCAGCGGCGGTAACGCATACTCGCATATTGGTCACCCGGTCGGCATCTAATATCACGTGTTGCTGCTCGGACATGACTACCTTCGACATTTCTGTCGTAAAGCATAATTCAACGCATCGACCGTTTTCGTCTGAGTCGAGTCCGTAGCTGTCGTCTTCGACCGTGGTGCAAAAGGGGCCGTAGTACGTCTCCTCGATATCGGAGTCGTGAGTGCGTCCCCACTTCGGCAGGTGTCCCCGCTGTTCATTAGCTACAGTGATCAGCGCGCTCTGATCTGGAACCATCTGTGTGGATATGGTCAAGAGGTCTTCTGGTGGATCTACCTCCAACAATTCCCTCTCCTCTTGCAATTCTGCGCGACACACCTCCATAACATGCGACTCGAGATCAACTTCTGATTCCTCGTAAATCGTAGAGAACCGTCCGTCATCATATGCTGGTTCGGCTTCCGAAGCCTATCTTGCGGTTCCTTCCGGTGTCGGCGCATCTGCCAAGTCCTCAAATTCTGATATGTCCTGATCGAAACCTGCTTGAGGTTTAGTGGACATAAGGCATTTGATGATTCGTGAATGTGCTGATCCAGTAATATCATGTATACATTCAGAGCAGTACCTTCTGCTTCGTAATAATGGAATCCTGGAATCACGTCGTTGTCGTAATGAACCAATGTGAAGCTGTCGGCTTAAGTAACCGGAGGTAGCTCATGGATACTCTTGGCTAATCTGGCCGAAACTACATTCTCAATACGAAAGAAGATTATGATAAGACATTGTAGGGCCAAATGTACCTTAGGGGATAGACGACTTGCAGTCTTCATCTGAAGCGTACCTTTCTTAGTCGGCAGATAGCCAAATGTCAAAGCAGGTCTCCCCGCTGATAGGCTGGCTACGAATGTCAACACTGTGCGTCGTGCAGTGTTGTCGGAGCCATTCTCTCGGGCTATGAGTGCTTCAATGTATAATGAATGTATTGCATCGCCGTACAGTACTTGAACATCTCGATTGCCTACTCGGACGATGACCTGACCCCTTTAAGGGATCATTCCTTACGACTGGGAACGGGCCGTTCCAGCCTCCCCAGTCATCCTTCGTGGTCGTAGGGCGATGGTAGTCGACCAAGTCTCCTTCGTCATAATAGTGCTGACCGGTAATTGTCGTCTTAGTGCGTAATGCACGATTGGTCTTAGCTACTGCCGTGGCCTGTGTGATAGCTTCCATGCATGCCCTGCGCATCCTCCGTCCACGAGAACGATATGATGTTTCCGTCGGCTGCTCGTGGTCCAGAACAGGGAGGTCAGGGAGCATTGCTGGTTGCCGTCCGAATCGAGCGTTGTATGGAGACACTGCGTTATAGAAGGCGAATGCGTGGGCGGCGAACAAGGCTTCGTGCAGTAGTCTGGTGAACGCAAGAAGTATCTCTAACCTATTGAGTTCAGCCTCCATGGCGTGAAGTAAATGACGTAGGATGCCATTTCTGGCCTCGATCGTTGTGGCGTGCTGTCCACGCGCGCGTATTCTAAGTTCAGTGCCTTTTTGCCTTGAGGACTGCTTTCGCAGTGTCGTTGTTAAGGGCACCTTCTCCATCGGAGTAAAGTAGCTTGGCCGGTCCAAACTGCATCCAGCACTGGTGATATGCATCCAGGATAGTGGTCGTAGTCTTGTCTGGTATTTCAGTCCCAGTAGCATATCGTATACAACGATGGATAATGTGAAATATATTGTATTCTTGCTTGTAGAACATCAAATCGCATTCCACGTCCTCATTGAATTTACCGGGTAATGCAGTAGAAGGCACACCAGTGTGTCCAGGTTTGTCCCAAGCTCTGCATTCTCGGCATGCGTCGCAGACACCCATGCTGAGGTTGAGTCTGACACTGTCCAGACCTATTTGCTTAATATGAGTCTCATCTTAGGCTCCTTCGACTGGAACCGCGTAAATGTAGCTTTCGAAACTCGCGTGTTACCACGTTGGGGTCAAAGCTTCGCAGGTTTTGTCGACTGATTTGTACATCGAACCGTGGCCAGTCTGGTAGTCGTGGTCGTGCAGCAGGGTTCCCCGCTGGTGGTGGTGGAGGTGCTTCTCCACCTTTTTGTCGACCACGTCTGACTCTAACCTGCGGTAGTCGGAGATGGCCATCCGAACTACCAGCTCAACTGGAGGCAGGTTGCCCTGCAGCAGGCTCAGCAGCATGTCTTCCAACAGTGTCGTGGCTGCTTGCGCCCGCGGTGGGTCCAACTCTGGAGCCGGGTCTCGGTGCTCTCAGTCGCGTAAGTGATGGTGCTGCTGGCGTCTCGGGTGGTGGTGCTGCTACCTCAGCAGGATCTGGCAGTGCAGGTCTTGCTGCCGGCTCGGGAGGAACCGGCGGAATCTGTCCATGATTGTCGGGCAACTTCCAAGGCTTGGCAAATTTGCATTTGCCAGGTGTTAGTACATGTCCAGGTTTGTTCTTCCCGTAGCTCTTCTGACGGCTCGGATACTCCCAATGGTAGTCGTCTTTTTCGAACCATCTGCACTGTCTCGGATCTCTGTCGTGAGAGGAAGAACGCACGTTAATTTTATCCGCGCAAGCAGGACAGCCAAGCCCTCCCGACGGTGGTCTCGTAATCGGGCCATCCGGTTGTCGGGGAAGACTCGGGTAGTCCAAATTGCATCCCCTTGCGTTGGTGACCAATGCGGTGGGCGGATACGGGTAGCCATGGAAAGGGCCACGGGTTGTCTGAAAGAGATCGTGTGCGATCTGAACAGATTCGACAAAGAGCGACTGCATCTTTAATGTATATTGCGCAGCCGTGGACAATTCCTTATTGCATACCAGCGCGTGTTGACGATGGTCACTGCGTCGTTTCCGTTCAAAAGGGGTGAGTAATAGACGATGGTTGGCCATGATCTCGGTCGGTTTTCGCATCGGTACCCCGTGGGGATCACGTGCGCCAGTAGTGCATTGACCCATGTTCACCTTGCAAGTGCCCTTGCTTTTGACCAACGTAGTCCATGGTGGTATCTGACCCACCCAAGTCCCAACTGGTTTTTCTCTTAGATAAAACCGTCGTACATTATTTTGACGTACAGCTTGATGTGTGGTAGGTCTTGTTGATGTTGTTCATGCCAGGTGTCGTAGTTAACCTTTGCATTGAAATTGGAAGGTAAGCCGATTCTTCTGCAATTGGGCTGGCGCATGACAACCTTGACGAAACAAACGTCTAAATCGTGCATCGCTGCATATTGGACCTCCCGGTTGCCAAGATCAACAAAATACGTTTGTCGAGGTTTCCCCCTGAAGACAGACCTCGGCTGAATGCTAGTTGGGAGATGCCTCCAATTCTTCCACATGGCTCTAACACATCTACCTTAGTGTACCGTCGCACAGGGTGGGGATTATGTAGAATACATCTGCGTAAGATTCAGCAGGTTGCCCCGCGGGTAGGTGACGAAGGTCTCCTCTCCATCGTCGCTATCCGCGTCAGAGTCCAGAGGTGCGTCGGCGTAGTACGTGCTACACCCGAGTCCTCTCAGGTCGTCTCCACAGTCGTCGTTGCCTTCTTCGACTATTTTGGGTATCTTGCGTGGTTTGACGCCACATTCTGCGTCTGCTTTCATGTTTCCCCACATTCTAAGTGGGGTTCTGATTTTCTCTACACCCGCGTCGCACCCGCGTTCACTCACCTCCCCTTCTCTACACCCGCGTCACACCTGCGTTCCCACCTCACCTCCTCCTTCTCGCTCGTGCACACACGCACCACGCCACACCGCGCCACATCGCGCCACACCACACCACGCCACACCACACACCACCACACCACAGAGAGTGCGCAGAGGGTGGTCCCTCAGCGCAGCCTCTATCCGTGACGCGCTCGCAGATCGTGGTAGGAACGGCACTTTCTCGACACCAGAGGGGGTGCGCAGAGGGTGGTCCCTCAGCGGGGCCTCTATCCGTGACACGCTCGCAGGGCGTGGCAGGCGCGGCACTTTCTCGACATGACATGGGGGTGCGCAGAGAGTGGTCCCTCACCGCAGCCTCTATCCGCGACGCGCTCGCAGATCGTGGTAGGAGCGGCACTTTCTCGACACCACAGGGGGTGCGCAGAGGGTGGTCCCTCAGCGGGGCCTCTATCCGTGGCACGCTCGCAGGGCGTGGCAGGCGAGGCACTTTCTCGACACCGCTGGGGGGGCGCAAAGGGTGGTCCCTCAGCGGGGCCTCTATCCGTGACACGCTCGCAGGGCGTGGCAGGCGCGGCACATTCTCGACATCACATGGGGGTGCGCAGAGGGTGGTCCCTCAGTGTGGCCTCTATCCGTGACACGCTCGCAGAGCGTGGCAGGCGCGGCACTTTCTCGACGCCGCTGGGGGGGCGCAGAGGGTGGTCCCTCAGCGGGGCCTCTATCCGTGACACGCTCGCAGGGCGTGGCAGGCGCGGCACATTCTCGACATCGCATGGGGGTGCGCAGAGGGTGGTCCCTCAGTGCGGCCTCTATCCGTGATGCGCTCGCAGGGGTGTGGCAGGACTTGGGGGCGCTCTCTCTTTCAGGCTTCCAGGGCGCGTCAGGCGTAACAGTTCCTCGACGCCAGAGGGCGGCGCATGGGGTGGGGAGCTCCACATATCGACATATGGGACACATGTCTGTGACCCTCGAGCATCCTGATATGTAACGCATTGGCTCAAGCCGGCTCAGCGCGCATAGTTTTCCACTCAGACGCGCCCTGCTTCCGTATCTTAAAGCAGCAAGCGATCCCTTGCGGTGTGCGGCACTCATGCCGCCGAAAATTGCCATCGCCGCCCTGCCACCACCTTGTTTGGCGCTGAAGGAGGCAATGAGTGGGATGGGCCTTGAGGTCAATCTGGCAGGCTTGCGCGGCTACAAGGATGCGCAAGGAGACCTTCGGGATCGAAACGCATTTAATGCTTATCATCGACAACTCGCCAACTGGTGGCCTCATACTCTTCTCATCAGGTACAACGAGGTGTGTGTGTGTGTGTGTGTGCGTGTGTGTGTGTGTGTGTGTGTGCGAGTCTCCATCTCCCTCTCTCTTTCTCATTATTTCTCTCTCTCTCTCTCTCTCCCTGTCGCCCTCTCTCTCTATGGGTGAGAGGGGCCGCAAGGCTCCCGCAGTGCTTTCACTCGCAGAAGCAAGCCTCGCATGACCACGCTGGTGCACTTGTCATCACGCGAATTTTCGCTGACGTTTCTTTCTTGTCATGTAGCTCTGGTAGATGCTCTGCTGCTGTGTCTAGCATTCGGTTCTGCAGTGGTCATTCAGTTCGGGCCGAGGCCAAACGAGCTGGAGGGTAGGGAAGCAGCTAACAACAAAACGATATCCCGGGAGACTTTTCGTCAAAGGGAAGCGCCGTGCCATAGACAATTCCGCCCACTGGGTCTTCGAAAAAGGAAGGGCGGAGGAGGGCGAGAAGGATAAAGGGGAACGCAGGACTGTGCATAGATGATAATGACACGCGGAAGCACCAGCCCCCCCATGACCGTGCCCAGCAAGGCGCCCACATGATAATGACAAGCAAACACATAATATTATATATCAGTATGTGGGGTTCCTCGGTAGCGTAATTGTTTTTTCCCCAACCATCCTGTGGTGTTGGGTCCTCGTTTTGAAGGGACGTCGCCCCGCGTTCCTCCTTCCTGCTCCTTCCTCCTCCTCCCCTTCCTCCCCCCTCCTCCCCCTCCCACACCCATTCTGGCACGCCCCTCGCGCGTTTCGTGGCCCCATAGGGAGCTCCACCGAAGGCGCCAGTGGCTGCGCCCGCATGCGGTTCCACCCCCCATTCTGGCACACCCCTCACACGCTTCGTGGCCCCATAGAAAGCCCCACCGAAGGCCCCAGTGGTTGCGCCCGCATGCGGTTCCACCTTCTCATTCTGGCACACCGCTCACACGTTTCGTGACCCCATAGGGAGCTCCACCGAAGGCCTCAGTGGCTGCGCCCGCATGCGGTTCCACCCCCCATTCTGGCACACCCCTCGCAGGTTTCGTGGCCCCATAGGGGGGGAGCTCAACCGAAGGCCCCAGTGGCTGCGCCCGCATGCGGTTCCACCCCCCATTCTGGCACACCCCTCCACGTTTCGTGGCCCCATAGGGAGCTCCACCGAAGGCCCCAGTGGCTGCGCCCGCATGCGTTCCCCCCATTCTGGCACACCCCTCGCGTTTCGTGGCCCCATAGGGAGCTCCACCGAAGGCCCCAGTGGCTGCGCCCGCATGCGGTTCCACCCCCCATTCTGGCACACCCCTCACACGTTTCGTGGCCCCATAGGGAGCTCCACCGAAGGCCCCAGTGGCTGCGCCCGCATGCGGTTCCACCCCCCATTCTGGCACACCCCTCATGGCCCCATAGGGGGGTCCACCGAAGGCCCCAGTGGCTGCGCCCGCATGCGGTTCCCTCCCTTTTCGGCACGCCCTTCGCGCGTCTCGTGGCCCCATAGGGAGCTCCACCGAACGCCGCAGTGGCTGCGCTCGCATGCGGTTCCAGCCCCTATTTCGGCACACCCCTCACACGTTTCGTGGCCCCATAGGGAGCTCCACCGAAGGCCCCAGTGGCTGCGCCCGCATGCGGTTCCACCCCCCATTCTGGCACACCCCTCACACGCTTCGTGGCCCCATAGGGAGCTCCACCGAAGGCCCCAGTGGCTGCGCCCGCATGCGGTTCCACCCCCCATTCTGGCACACCCCTCACACGTTTCGTGGCCCCATAGGGAGCTCCACCGAAGGCCCCAGTGGCTGCGCCCGCATGCGGTTCCACCCCCCATTCTGGCACACCCCTCACACGTTTCGTGGCCCCATGGGGAGCTCCACCGAACGCTCCAGTGGCTGCGCTCGCTCCGGTTCCACCTCCCATTTCGGCACAACCCTCACGCGCTTCGTGGGTGGCTCCACGGGGAGCTCCATCGAACGCCCCAGTGGCTGCGCTCGCATGTGGTTCTCCCACCCCCCATTTCGGCACACCCCTCACGCGGTTCGTGGCCCCATAGGGAGCTCCACCGAAGGCCCCAGTGGCTGCGCCCGCATGCGGTTCCACCCCCTTTTCGGCACGCCTTTCACACGTCTCGTGGCCCCATAGGGAGCTCCACCGAACGCCGCAGTGGCTGCGCTCGCATGCGGTTCCAGCCCCCATTTCGGCACACCCCTCACACGTTTCGTGACCCCATAGGGAGCTCCACCGAAGGCCCCAGGTGGCTGCGCTGGCATGCGGTTCCACACCCCATTCTGGCACACCCCTCCCACGAATCGTGGCCCCATAGGGGGCTCCACCAAAGGCCCCAGTGGCACTGCCCGCTTGCGTCCGCCACCACCCAGCACAGCCCTTGTTCCCTGCGCTTCACCCACCCAGAACAGCGCTTCGTAGCCCTATAGGGAGCTCCACCAAAGGTCCCAGCGGCACCGCCCGCATGCGTCCGCCACCACCCTGCGCAGCCCTTGCTCCCTGCCTGCGTTTCACCCACCCAGTACAGCGTTTCGTGGCCCCATAGGGAGCTCCACCGAAGGTCCCAGTGGCACCGCTCGCATGCGTCCGCCACCACGCAGCACAGCCCTTGCTGACCGCGTCTCACCCACCCAGTACAGCGCTTCGTGGCCCCATAGGGAGCTCCACCGAAGGTCCCAGTGGCACCGCCCGCATGCGTCCGCCACCACCCAGCACAATTGCGGCATTCACAACTGCATATGGTTGGGTCCTTCGCCAGGCTAATTTTTTTGTTTAATTCTGGCATCTGTTGGTCGCGCTGTTTGTTGCTCTGTCTCAGGTGAGCTAAGTGTCGGAAATTCAGGAACAGAGGGTACCGCGCTGCCGCGCTCAATCGAAGGGGGAGGGAGACGATCGTCATCGATGATCGCTACTCGTCTTGAGCGTGGTCGTGAACTGCCATCTCCCAAGAGAGCCGGTTCCGGCTGCTCCCAGTACAGTCGAGTACGGATGTTGGTAACACCATTGGGTAATGGTGCGTTGTAGTTGTGCCCAGTCGGCTGGTCCTGGATCTTGATGTCCTGGATGATGGCGTTGTCGTCCAGGTTCATCGTCACCCGTCTCACAACATGGTCCCACTCGGGGCCATTCTTGGGAGACTGAACGTAAGTTCGAGCTCCTTTTATCAACGCGAGTATGGATACTCAGATGTACAGCGCTTGTGTGATTTCTTTGCGTTTTATGTAAATCCATTTGATAAATCAACCTTGCGGTCATGATCGCTACGTGTCTTGTTCCGCCATTCGGCCTTCTGAACACCTTGTCCCTACCAGTCTAAAATATGCTCAGTCGGTTCTGCAGGCTCCCCTGCTATATTGCATGCGCATCGCCATAGATTAGTGGGGATGCGCGCGCACGTAGTCGCCACTTGCAGATATGATCCGCTGGGCAACGTGTTAGCGCGGTCGTTCTTGAAGCCGAAGTGGCAAAAACGCATGCGCATGACTTGAACATCAATATCTTCAATCACATCTCGTATGGGACCTGGTTTCCAGAAATATCCTGGTGGCCCCACAAGAACAATGGTCATGCGTAGAGCCCGAGCATTGGACATCATATTTTGGATGCGCTGGTAGTGCGGCCCTGCCCTATTGCCAGGCAGCCTCACATACCAGTCAGCAGGTGTTGCTACCCACAACAGTAGGTAATCACCCGAGAGCAACGCATCCAAATACTATGTACCAGTGGAGGTCATTACCTCGGCATGTGTAGTACGATCGCACATGTATCCACGGGCTCGGAGTTCAGCGCAAGCTGTCCGTATATCCTCAATGACAAGTGCACGAGAGTGATAATGATGCGACAGTCCTTCTCTTTCTGCAGCGGCCACACAGCCGGGTCCGCTGCTGTTCGCGGCAGCCGCGCAGCCGGGCTTGCCGCGGTCCCTGGCACGCAGCGCCGGTGCCTGGGCGGCGCCTGGGAAGAGAATGCAGGTTTCCCCGCGTTTGCTGACAGCGCCTGAATGTTCGGCCTGTCTGAGCAAGCGCGAGTGGCCGTGGCGCACCTGCCCCCGTCACTCGTTTGGCGACGGGGGCGTCCAAAGACCAGTGCCGTGCTGCGCTGCAGAGGCGCTGCCCGAAGTAAAAATATCAAACTTCTCAGCGGCATCATCCACTTCCGCAGGTGCCCCTGCCTGTGCATCGGGAGGCGTCCACTTCGTATCCTCCTCGTAGATGGCCTGATATATCTTCGCCTGCAAATTGCGGAGGGCGAAGTCCTCGTCGGCCGAGGTAGGGGTAGTCCCACAGGACGTATCTCTACGATGACATGTCTTCTAAATATGATTCACCAAAGTCTGGATCGTGAAAGCGAACGCCTCGTCATTAATAAAGAAACTGATGCCCTTCGTATCCTGACATCATGTGTGCGTGGGCATCAATCATGCACAGCAGGTGCCCCTGCGATCTGCTGTGGAACGGGCACATCCTTGACGAGTAATGAAGTTTCTTCGCGCTGAGGGTTGGCCGTGTTAATAAACGACATCGGCCCTTGATCCTCAGTAGCCATCTCGTACTCGTCAGCCTTGTGCCAGATGCCCGGAGGGCGTCTTCATCAGGTCGAGTACCCAGGCACCTTTTCCGAGTAGAACCTCGTGCATCTCCGCGCCAGGGATGATCGTCTTCTCGCGCCCCTGCTCAAGGATCAGGATGGCCCTCATGTTGGACATGCTCCTCAGACCCAAGATGGCAGGGAGGTTCTCCCCAGAGCCCTCAGCCACATTTGCTGAGTACGTATCAAGTATCGTAGCAGCAGGTTGCCCCGCGGGATCCCCCCTTTCCTTTGTCGCAAATCGCGGCGCCATGTCCCGCCCCTGACACGTCAAGCCTCTTCGTGAGGTTCAGCCTTTTAATAGCGTGTCCGTGGGGACGTGATACCTGCTCAAAGGTCTGTGCTGTCTTCAATCAAATAATATTGATATTACTGCCAATCTCCAAAAGAATAGTAAACATACCATTGAACATACTTCCACTGTTAGCTGCCAAGGCTAGCTCATCGCGTTCACCAAATATTCCAGGAACTTCATATACTGTCGTACCATGCAAGCCTTTACGGCGCCTCTGCTCCAACACCCAATCATTTCTTGACAAAGATGTGAAATCATTCGTATACCCACGAGCCTCTTCTTCTGCAATGGGATTCTTTGCAAAGATCCAGGGTGTAGGATATTCGCCATACATATGGTTGTGATGTGGAGGTAATGGGTAATATCAGAAACGTGTCCTCATCCGCGCGCGTGCTCATCTGACCGTCAGTATCTATCATAAGTACCGTGCGCAACATGTCGCGTTCGGATATCCCACTATTGCCACTGCGCATGCTTGCAGGGCTCTCCGCCCTGCGCTGACTGCGTGGACGGAGATCTCGCCCATATGGCAAATATGAATGCGAAGACTGAAGCCATTGAGCGCTCCGGTCGGTAGCCCATTCCATGCGCCTCAACCACGTATCGTTCACTGGTGCCGGAGGTGGGGCCGATCTAGCAGGTGCCCCTGCGTTGTTGTCGGTCTCTGCCACCAATGGCATAGGCGCGTCTATAGACAGTGCCCCTGCGAGTGTGGTTGTCTCCGTTACTAGCCCCGCGTTGGCTGGCGACGCAGGTGGCCCCGCTGGTGTCGCCATCGAGACGGCCGCGGTGCCCGTCATCATGGCCGTAACGCGGTTGAGCTCTTCACGGAGACCCCTGAGCTCGTTCGCCCCTCGGAGTGCGTCTTCATGACGATTGAGTGGCTCTTGATCTCCAGCAAAGGCGTTGTGGAACTCGGCAGTAATGAGGCCAACGCCCCTGCATATAGCACAGGGGGCCTCACTTGCGGAACCCTCCATGTTCCCAGCCAGCTGTCTATCCACGTGGGCGTGTACCACTCGATCCCAGCATTGTGCGTGGAATATGTGGCCGCACTGGAGGCGCCAGACCTTGTCGTGATTCATGAACAAGTCCAGGCATATGGCACACTTACTGAAGTCACCGCCGCTGATGATGGGCGGTGTTGCCGATGGCCTGATACGCGTCTGACGCTCCAGGGTGGATTCACCAGCCTCGAACCGAATCGGTGATACCGTCGGTAGCTGCGTTGATGCAACCATGGCTGAACTGCTCGCAGGTGTCCCTGCTATATTGCGATTAGCAGGTTGCCCCGCGCGGCTTAGCATTCTGTTGGCCTGGCGATCTTGATTTCGGCGCTGGCGTGAAGCCTGCAGAGCCAAATTGGCGTGCTGCGCCTCGTGCGTGGCTAGGATCTCAGTGCGCAGATCTCCCATGGTCGGCGGCAGCACTCGGCCTGGAGCCTGTTGCTGTGCACCTTGATCCATGGAGGAAGCCAAATAAAAGTGAGGCATCTGTCCTGGCACGCCTGATGCATGCCCTGAGCCACGTGTCAACTGCGACTGGTAGAAGTCGCCGGCCGTCGCCCGAACATGGATTTTCGGGCTGTGTTCCCACCCGAGGAATACCACTCACCTGGGCATGATAGTCAAGATAGAATGGATGATCCATTGGCGCTGCTGTAAAACGATTATCATACGTTGGGTCGTAAGTCGGATGACTGAAGAATGCTGGCACGTAGCCGAACATATTGGGATTGTCAGATGAAGGATTTGGATCCGGAAAATACTCCCACGGCGGCGTCCAGTTGGCATTAGGGAGGTCAATACCAGCCCTCCGCATGCTCTGAGCAGCCTCATGCATCTGCCGATGCGTCCACTCTTGCTGACCAACTCAACTTCTCTGTATGGCGCATTGGTCAGGAATAGCAGGTTGCCCCGCATGTGGACGTGGCGATGCGAATGGCGATGTCGCCTGTAGAGCCTGGTAGATCTGCGGATCCATCCCCATGCTTTGGAGCCTCGCCTGCAGGCGGATGTTGCTCCCAGCGCTCTGTGGAGTGCCAAATGGTGTAGTAGCTCTGCTCATAGGAGCAAATGAGGCAGGTTGCCCTGAAGGTGGTGGCAGCTGTTGTACATGAGCACGCCACGGATCGTTGACGTACAAGGTTTCGGAAGGCGTAATGCCACTTGGTGTAATGCCTGTCACATCGGCGCTTTGAGCCTGTATCCATGATCCATCAGATCCCCCCTTCAGGTGCCCCCGCGTGATACGCGTCCACCATGAGCACACGTGAGAACACGACCTCCTGGACCGGAGGCGGATCGGGGCACTTCAGGTTGTAAGGGGTATCTGGAAAAAACAAAAAAAACAATCAAGGATGATGCACCATTGCGGATCTCGTACATTTAACACTCGGGAGCGGCTGATTGTCGCCCCGCAGATGAAAAGGATCCATACCTGTCCCACGCGATTATACTGACAAGTATGGCTGGGCAGGATCCCGATCAATTGGGCGATGTCGCAGGAGGAATCCTTCCATTCCGGCCCGCTATCATGGCGATGTCATTAGCTGGGCGCCAGATCGGAATGTTGTCCCGAACCAGGTTCTTCATGCTGAACCTTGATCAGGACCTCCGAATCGACGCGTAGGCCCGACTGAATCCGGTTGTCACCAGGAAGGTAGGGGCAACCATGTGCAAACTGTCTGCCCCTTTTCTTGGTGGTGTCGTCGGCGCGGCATGATAATCCAATGTTAAGAATACTCGGCATATTCTCCCATTGAGTTCCATGAATGAAATAACAGGGCGCCCCAGGAGCGGACAGGTCCGTAATTCCCACATATATATAATAATAACTCAGGGCACTTAATACCAGGGCTGCTGTGTCCGTTAACTGGCCGGATGAAGTATGTGTCGTAATTCATGTCGGAATGCTTCATCTTCTTGATCTGCAGCCTATTCTCTTTCATTCCAGACTCATCTATCATACCGATACGTTCCAAGAAAGCATGCGCCTGGTACGCCCAGTGCTGGTCCTTGAGCATGTGGCGTACCGTGTCCAAGTGCAGGGGGGGTGTCTCCCGTATCCTTCTGCAGGCCATGTGTTGAGTTACTGTGATAGTTCTGCCCACCCGTCGTACTCACCATACGTCGTCACTTCACGAATGAATCTGTCCGACAAATTGCCATTATGAAGCGGCTTGTGACGGGCAGTTGTCAACCACTCAGAAACCTGACGTTGATCGTCGTTCTTGAACTTCGGCCTGCGAACATTCTCTGACCTGAGGATGTTATCCAAATTGTCCTTTTCAGAGTCAAACGTGAGTGCTGGGCGTTTCCGCAGGATGTTGCGCACTGTTCGGCGCGTGTGTGCACCTTGATCAGCAAGGACAGCAGTGTCCAGGACGTTGTACTGCACCACCATGTATCGTTCAGATCCATCGTCAATCCGCGGATGATACGCTGGATTGATCTTCGTGCGGTTGGAAGTGCGCATCCTATCCCAGAACTCTTTGCATTCCGGTGGTACCTCCAGCGCAGGGGCAGGTTGCCCCGCTGAACTTTGACCCGGTTGCCCCGCAAAACTCTGAGCAGGTTGCCCCGCAGAACGTGGGGCAGCCTTTGGCGCGGCAGGCGCTGCTGCGCTCGCTGCCGGCGCGGTAGCGCCAACAGATCCTCTGGGCGTCCTTGGAGTTCCTTGCGGGGTACTGATATCGAAGTCCTGGTGCTTCTCCTCCTTTGTGTTGTAGGACTCGGCAGCCTTATCCCTGGGCGCTGCTCCTGGCACCTTTGGTGTGGTAACAGGGAGCTTCCCAGCACGTTGCGTGGGGGAAGCATCCCTTGCGCTGTTGCACACGCGCGGTGGCGGGGTTTGCCGCAAGCAACTGGATATAAGGCCCCTTCCTAGCCACACCCGCTTGCACGCGTCGCTAACCATTCCAATCGTGATGCCTCTGCGACCACAACAACCACTGAGCAACTGTCACCGTCTTCGCTGCTGCCGCGGAAGGTACCACCTTATCCCCAGGAGAGCCCAGACTCGACTCGACAAGTCGAATCGGCGATCGAAACCAATCGGATCGACGGAAATCCGCAGCCGCCGAGTCGGGAGAAGTCGAATCGGCAGAAATCGGCAGGCTAGTGGGCCTCCTTGGAGAAATCGGATCCCACATCGTAATCCGATGTCGAATCGAATCGACATCAAAATCCATCGAAATCGAATCGAATCGAACTGGAGGAATCGAAACGAGTCCTGCATCCCTGACGTTTCCCTGGCGTGGTAAGCGCGTTGCCAGAACTGGGCATCGCCTGTGCGCAATCCCGCAATGCGACAGTCTTGGTTCTCGGCCGTCGGGCGGACGGCTAGCTGTACCACCAGTGGGTGCAGGATGACTGTGCAGCAAAGCCCGCTTCCCGAGTGCGCGTAGCAAAGGCGAAATATGTTTGTTCAAGTGTCTGTATTGGTGTGCATGTATGTAGCGATGCCTATGCAGATGTACATTGTATACGCGCGTCTACACATGTAGATGCTTAACTGCTATATATATATATATATATATGGTCTGGGAGCATGGCCTGAGCCGATGGGAGAGGACCACTCTGAGCTGGAGATCTGGCTGGAGCGAAGGCGAACATGCAATTCCGAAGGTTGTAAGATGATTCGATCAAGAACCCCAATCATTACGAGGGCACACCCTGTTTTAGCACAACGCCCAAGAAAACCAATACCGCTGGTGACAAACCTGAGGCGGCTGGGGCGGCAACACAATGCTGAGCCGAGAGCGTGGCCAGAGCTAACGCGAGAGAGCAATGTGAAGGCTGAGACGACCTCGATGGTAAAAGATGTGTAATACTACGGGTATACGGTATGGGTTTCTGACCATGGGTAGTGGGAAAGAGAGGGAGAGAGAGAGAGAGAGAAATAGAGGGAGAGAGAGAGAGAGGGAGAGAAAAGAGAGAGAGAGAGAGAGACAGACAGACAGACAGACAGACAGACAGACAGACAGACAGACAGACAGACAGACAGAGATAGATCCGCCAGCACCCTTGCGGGGCCACAAGTCTGCGAGGGTGAGGATTGCAGCTCCCTGTTCCAAATGTAGTTTCCAGGTTCCACCGTTACAGTCATGCTTTCTGCTTCCTTACTGTTAATTGTTGCTGGACGCGCGAGGGGGGGGGGGGCGCAGAAAAACGTCCTGGCTAGCGTCCCCGAATCGCGTTGTCTGAATTCCCAGGGGGTCGTGGGATACGAACATTTACATTCGCGTCCCCGAGGCCATCAACCATTGACAATTACTAAATATTCGCGTCCACGAGGCCACACACCATAGTAAACTACACAAGATTCGCGATCCCAACGCCGCACTCCTCTGTAAATTAAACAACATGTCCGCGTCCCCGAAGCCACAATCCCTCGTACAATATACGATTCTCGCGCTCCCGAAGCCATACACCCTCGTAAATTTTGCCATATTCGCGCCCCCGAAGCTAACTTCCTGGTAACTTATGCAGTATTCGCGTCCCCGAAGCCATAAACCGTTTACATGACTCAATATTCGCGCCCCCGGAGCCATACACCGTTTTAAATTACTGCGTATTCGCGACCCCGAAACCACAACCCAAAGAAACTCATGTAATATTCGTGTCCCCAAGGCCACACACCGGTGTAAATTAAACAATACTCGCGTCCCCGAAACCATAAAACCTGATAAAGTATGCAAGAGTTGCGTCCCCGAGGCCATGCATCTTCCTAAATTGCGCAACAGCCGAAGCCACAATCCTTAGTAAATGACTCCATTTTCGCGTCCCCAAGGCCATAAACTCTGGTATATTACACAATTCTTGCGTCCCCGAAATCCGCCGACCCCTTGTGGGTCCCTAGGCGTGTGAGATAGTTCCCCCCCCTACAGTCCCCCCCCAGGGACCCCAAACTGGCGATTTGACCCCCCCCCCATGGCCCCGCCCGAGCGACTCACGGAGCTTCTTTGGGCTCAAAAGTCTCTCAAGGCGGCCCAAGAAGGCCCCAAGACTCCTCCAAGACGGCCCACGAGGGCCCCGAGACGCCAAACGAACGCTCCAAGGCGCCCAAGATGGCCCCAAGACGGGCCAAGAGGCCTCCAAGACGGCCCATGAGGCCTCCAAGAGCAGTTCTCAGAAGGGCCGAAGAGCCGAAAATCTTCAAATTCCTATGGAAAACGTACATTTTGATCATATACGGCTTCTCGGCCTTCACGGCGTTGAACACGGTCCAAGAGCACCCCAAGACCGCCCCAAGACGGCCCAAGAGGCCCCCAACACGCGCCCAAGTCCGCCCAAGAGGGCGCCAAGACAGCCCAAGAGGCCCCCAGGACGGCCCAAGAGAGCCCCAAGACGGCCCCAAGAGGGGCCCAAGAGAGGGAGCCCGAACTGACATCCCGAGCCTTCCGCCCCGAGACGGCCCTAAAAGGCCCCGAGAGGCCCCAAGAGGCCCCCAAGACGCCCCCAAGAGGCCCCAAGAGGCCCCCCAAGAGGCCCCAGAACGGCCCCAAAACGGCCCCCAAGAGGCTTCGAAACTGCCTCCAAGAGTCCCGCGAAAAGCACCACCAGAGATCCCAGCGATCATCGCACAAGCGGGATTCGCGCTCCCGAGGCGAAGAATTCCAAAACCATGACCCAGAATATTTCCTCCGCGTCCCCCTCCTCCTCCCCCTCACCCGCCTTGTCCACGTCGGCCCCCCAGTGGCGTCAAAACTGCTTTCCAGAGGCCCCCGAAAGGAGTGCCGCGAAATTCCGATACACATACAAGAACCTCTCACCCAAAGACCATAACCCAGAGCCTCCTCTCAGTGTCCCCCTCATCCTCCTCCTCAACCACCCTCTCCTCGTCCCCCTCCTCCTCGTCCCCCTCCTCTTGTTCATGGCCCGTCACCTCGACACGTTCGATGATTCTCCCCTGTGTCCTCCGCCTCACCCCCCATTCTCCTGTCCTCGTTCTCCTTTTTCCTCAGCGCGCGCGCCCGATTCGGCATCATTTGCAGGTCTTGCACTTCAGAGTGCCTTTTTTTGCGTCGCGCGGGACATTGTGAGGGTCGGGGAACGCCGACTTCGGTAGTCTTCTCTTGCACGCGCCGCTGCACTGATACGCCTGGCAACTGCGGGCTGTGAACCCGAGTGCCGCGCAGCTTCCGCACGCCACCTTTTTTTGATTCGACCATCGATGATGTTCTTTTTGGCTCTGCCTCAAATGTTTCGTGTCTGAGAACGCTCCTCCGCACGCCGCGCACGTCAGCGGCTTCGCTTCCGCCTCGGCTCTCCGTTTCCTATTATTGGACTCAAGCGTCGTCCTCTGACGTTCTTCCGCGCATTTCCGACAGAGCCTCTCCCCCGCTGTATTGTGTTTTTTCTGCGCATCCGACATTTCCGCCTGCTTGTCAAACAGCGACAGGCACTTACCGTTCGTACACCGCACCTTGCCGACGCTCTCGTCCCACTTCGCGTTGCCGCTCCGCGACTTCTGCTTGGCTTTGACATGGCTGCACTTCGCGCAAGGCATTGTCCGAACCCTTCTTGGCTCCCCGCCGCCGGCCGCTGCATCCCCACTCCGATCGCCACCGTGCCGCGTCGCATCGTCACCCTCCGCTCTCGTTGCCCACCCTCTGCACGTGGTGCACCATTTCTCGTCGGCGTTCTTCATCTCTTCCGTGCACTCTTTGCAGAACGCTGGCCTTTCCTTCCTCTGGAACTCGTACTTCGAGAACGCCTCTACCAGCAACCTCCGCCGGCAGCGCTCGCACTGGTCTCTTGGCATCAACTCCGCCTCCCACTCATCCCAATTCACGCTCTCCCCTCGCAGCACCTGCAACAATTTTTTCGTGCCCGCCATCTCACCCGCGTTGTACGGTCTCCTATCAAACGGCCTGAAAATCAACAAGTTCTCCCGTCTGCGCACGCGCGTGATGGCAACGTAACTGGACATCCAACTCACGCCGCGCCCTCTTTCCAGGTCCGCTATCACTGCAGCCATGGTCCGGCCCTGCGCAGAGTGCGCCGTTACTGCCAAAGCCGGAGTGATCATGAACTGGGTGCGCTTCACACTCAATACTGGATGCTTCCGATATCCGTCCAAGAACCATTGCCGCCCTTTCGATGGGAAGATCGGATACAGCCCCGGCTCCCACCCTGGCAGGTGCCACTCTTTCGTATGGAAGTCCAACACAATCACTCTCGGCAGATGCATCAATACCTCCTTTTCTTCATCTCCAACGACCTCATCCTCGTGCAACACCCATCCATGGATCGTCGCTGTGCGCCCCCGCAGTAGCTGCTTCTTTGACCGATCCAAGTGATCGCCCAAAGCCACGGGCATCCCCTTGGCCAACGGCAGCCAGCCAGGCAAGCTTGCGCACTCCTTCTCGTGGTACCCCAGCCAACGTATCTTATCCTCCACCGTGTACGGCCGCCTCTGTTCCCCCCCGTGGCAAGGGCGGTCCCTGGCTGCGACCCACAGCAGCTGTTCTCCTCGCTCCTTCGCCCATCGCACAGCTCTCTGCTTCCCGACGTGGCAGCGAATGTCCTGATTAGCATAAATAGCGACAGCGTCATGGAATTTATCCTCCCGAAACCGCGCGTCTTCGGGCGACGTCGCGACGAGCTTCCTCTTCTGCCTTTCACCTTTGCAAGCCTCACATTCTAGATCGTTGTTCTTCGCAATTGCTTCTTTCCCATCGAGACAACGCGGGTTCCCGCACAATGGTGCGCCGTTCACCCACGATCCCGGCACGTCCGTCGGTCTGCCATGCAAAAAGTTGTGCGTTCGTTCAGACAAGTCGCCTCGGCGAAACTCGTCCTGCACTCCAAGGAACCAGTCGTCCTGGTCCTCGACGCGCTTGCACTCCGTCAACTCAGTCATCCCTTGCACTGCGCCTTCGCCACCGGCGCCCCAAAAGATATACTGTCCGTGGTCCTCCGTGGCGCCCGGCGCGTATTTTCTCGCGTTCTTCAAGTACGACGTCGGAAGCGCATTAATGGCTGTCCCAGACGGCGGCTCCAACTGATAGAAGTCCCCGCAGAACAACGCATTCACGCCTCCGAAAGGCCTGGGCACGCCGTCTCCATCTACCTTCGCGCCACTGGCTGCTGACATGCACGAACGCAACTGCGATTCGAGCTCTGCCAGGAAGTTCGCGCTGACCATGCTGACCTCGTCCACTATCAGCCACTTCCACTGCGACATGCGCTGCGCGGCCAACTCCTTCTTCGTCTTCTTCTTCGACTCCGAGCTCGCATCGCCCCCCGCATTCGGCTCCTTCGTCTTGTTCACACCGAGCCCAAATGCACTGTGAATTGTGTTCCCGTCCAGAGCTGACGCGTTTGTAGCCTGCAACGCTGCCACCTGGAAATCTATGCCGTGAGTCCACCCCATTTCTTCTTCGAACAGTTCCTTCCGTATCTTGTCTATTACGAAACTCTTCCCGGTCCCTGGGCCACCATGCAACATCCACACGAGGGGCTGCATATCAGAAAGACTCTTGCCTGTTTTCGCGCCGCTCGCGGAACCCGCGAATTCTTGCGCCACCACCCGATCTGCCACCTTCTCAACGACGCTACGCTGCCCCGCGTTCAACCCGCTATCCGCCAGCCCTCGTCTCCACTTCCGCACGCTAGAGGCCGATGCTTTTTTAGCCGCCACCACTTCTGGGCCACCTTCCGTCTCACCCGCGCCGCTTCCTTCTGCGGCTCTTGACGCCGCGGCCGCCGCTTGCGCCCTCTGAACTTCCGCGTCATCCCACCTCAACACGCCGTCCCCTTCGCGCTTCTTGCGCTTTCCGCTCTTCCGACTGGTGCTCGCGCCCCACACGGCGTCGCCTCTGGCCATGGCCTCCCGGCTTTTCTCCTTTTCGCACTCTGCATCGACATTCGTCCGCCTGTCCTCTCTCTCCATGGACGTACCTCCCACGTGCGTCTTCCGTCTCGTCGCCGCGTCGACAATCCTCGGATCCAGCTCTTCGTCGCTGTATAGCTCGTCCTCGTGCTTCACGAGATCTTCCTCCGTGACTGGTCGCAAGTCCACCACGCCCATGTAGTTCTGCACGTACCTCTTCGTTTCTTCACATGGCATGCCTTTCTTTAACCACTCTAACGAGGCCTCCGCCCACGACCCTTGCGCTCCGCGGAAATCGCGCAGGTGCGGTACTCCACAATCGACATCGTCGCGAAGTGTAAACGCCCTGAAATATACCATCAACAAGAGCCCGTTTCTGTCCTCCTCCCCCGTTCCGTGTTTCGGCTGCGGCGCTCCATGAAAACTTGGGTTCCTCGGGCGCTCGTTCCGCACCAACACCCACGTGTGTCTCAAAGTTTCCAGCTCTGGAACATCCGGAAACGGCACCCACGAATAACTGCCCCATTCTTCCTTAATCACATAATCCACTCCGGCTGTCAACTGGGCTCCCGGCCGCGCCCCGTCTGCGTCGGGATTCGCTCTCTCCTGGTCAGCATCGCGAACCTTCTGGATTCCGGAATACGTCAGTTGCGCTTGGTAATCGTCGCTGGCCGCAGCTGCTATCTCTGCTCCGGTACGGGGAAATGCAGCCAACTCGATGCGCCAATACCGCAAGAACTCATACAACGATAGGTGTGCCAAGTCGGGCGCACCAGGAGCGTCCACCGGCCGCATGCCATACAAGTACACTGGACTCTTAGACACGATTCGTACCTTTTTCGACCCTTCGCGTTTGTCCGCTTCCAGAGCCCCCGACGTCGCGACGGCAACACCGCCCCCGTCTGCACAGATCTGCTCCGCCATGCGCACGGCTTCTGCTCCCGGGATCATGGCTGTTTTCGCAGTCTTGATACTCTCGGCACCGGTCACGTCTCTGGGGTCTCTGTACGCTCGCAGATTCGCACTCTCCTGCGCTGACCGCACGACGCCTCTACCGTGCATGTCACTGAGAAATCTCTTCATGTGCCTGTTCGCCCTGTACGCCGCGGTCCTGTCCTTCGTCTGCTCCGCCAGCGCGTGGCGCCCCTTTTTGATTTCCCTCACCTCGTTGAACGACGGGGCACAACGCTTGCACTGATAGTCCGCCGCATACCCCGCTGCTGCATTCTGCGCTCGTTGCGCTGCCAGGACCATGTCTATCGGGCTATCCGTCTGCCAGCACCGCTCTTCGCACACACAGCTATCGTGCGTCGCTTCCGTCACTGGGAACCTGTACGGGATCTGCAAATCGCTGTTGAAATTCAATCCTACAGCGCCGCTCAGCATCGCTGGCAGCGTTCCGTTCAGGTTTTCTTCGTTCATGGGTCCGTGCAAGCACCCTGTCATATTCCTCCTCCCTGCTCGCGGCATGTCGCGTTCTTTCAGAAAGCCTTGGCACAACACTACGGCGCGATCAATCAGCCACGCCGTCCGCGGAAAGAAGCTTTTGCACTGCGTCATATCATCTTTCCTCTGACAATGCGCCAGCGGTACAACGCGCTGCAAACGCTTGCTCCATTGGTGCACGTGGTTCTGACGAAACTCCTGACCCTTTTGCACCCACGCGCCCAGGTACTCCTGCAACCACGATCGCCCATCCTCACCTTCCTCCTTCCCATTTTCTCTTGCAACACAATCAGAAACGCACGGGGTCAGGCCGCTCGTGGCTTCCGCGCTGCCTCCTTCCGTCTCTCCCATCCCGCCAGCCCGTCCGCCGTGCAGGTACTCCGGCGCTGCGACCAGATCCGTCGTCTCGCGGTACGTGGGCCACGCCTTTTCGACCTCCTGTTTCCTTTCCCTCCATCCTTCTACGTCTGCGTACTCCTGACGACTCGCGTTTCTCTTGTACGCCTTGTACTCCTCCACCAGCCTCTTCAGCACGTCAGGCGGCAGCCGGACCAGTTCGTGCAACGGCGTGTGCTGGTGCAAGCATTGCACGAAGACCTGCACGTGCAGATGAAGACTGCCAGCCGACTTCTGAGCTTCAATGCTGCCGCACACCCCGTCCACTCGGCCCAAGCACCCGCCCACCGCCGTAGCGTTGCTGCCGAGCAAATCCGCGCAATCACAATCTGGGCATTTCGGGCAATACCGCATCCCCAGTATGTACTCAAATACAAGGCCCACAATGACGCGAAATCCATCAACGCCCGCCAGCGGGTCCCGGGCGAGCACTGCCCTTCTCTCGTCCGACGCGGGCACGGCATCCGCCAACATCGCGAGAGGCACTGCCATGTTCACGTCGTCGTCATCCTGTGCCCCCTCGGTGCCCGGTCCATTCTGGTCCGCCTGCTCGCGCCAAGGCCCCGTTGCGTCATCTCCTGATCTTTCTGGCGCGTGCGCCAACGACGGTTCCCACAACCCGCCGTGCGTGGGGCCGTGCAGTTCCCGCGCAGCACGACGATTCACTGGGTCCTTTCTTCGCGACCGCGACAACCGCACCATGACCAGGTTGTGCCGCTCGTCCGGAGACATGGTGAAAAATAACGGCACCCCATGGGCGATTCGAGCCGCATGCGTGTCGTATCTCATGAGCGTCCGCACCTCGTTCGTCCCTTCAATCTTCCGAGCGACCGCACTGGCCCCTGCAGCCAATCGTCTCGCTATCGGGTCGAGCGACTGCACAAACTTGAGCTTAGAGAAATCTCCACGCACGTTCGTGGACTTCCCAGTGGACGGATCCTTGTATGTACCATACAAAGCATCGACGATGCTCACAGCTGCCTTCTCCAGTTCTCCCTGCGAATATCGGCATTCCGTCTCTCCGTCCTTCCTGTAGTCCGCCAAGCGAACTGTCCGGGCCATATTCACGGAACTTTGAAACAAAACCGACGACAGCGTGAAGCCGAACCGCCACTCACGCCGGAATTGAGACTCCACCCGACGCGTCATGATGCGCGCCCACAGAGCCAGTTCCACGCGGGGCGCCGCCGGCCCACGTCGGTGTCGCGCATTCTCTTGCCATTCCGGCATGTCCGGCATCCCCACTCTGTACTTGAAACAAAATGGGAATGCCACGCCGAAGAACCATGGAACAAACTGATCCATCATTGCGCGCCCCGGATAAACCACGTAACGAATGCGGGTCGCGTCCGTTTCCAGCATCTCCCAGAGCCGAAACTGCAGTGTCGTCATATCAGCGTTCGCCGCACGGTCTCCCGTTCTGCACGTCCTCGCCAGAGCGCGCTCGTCTCTCTCCCCACCGCACGGACACTCGGGTCTGTCGCACCTGCCTGTCCACGTACTTGCCAGACGCAGAGCGAAGCTCTTCGCTGCCACGTCCAATGCACCTGGCTGAACAACTCCGTTCGCGCCTGGATCTGGAGATCCGTGCCCTCCGCGCGACCTGCCCGACACGTGTTCCAACGCACCCTGTCTCAATCTGTTCGCATCCACTTCGTCCACCGACGACTTCTCCATCATGACGGCATTCGGCGTCCACAAGTCCATGTCGCGCGCAGCCGCTCCCACCGAATCTCGCGCCCCATCACAGGGCGTCGCGTTTTTCTGCACCATAAGTTTGTCCAACGTTGTGTCGTGCGGCAGCAGCCGGACAATCTCCGGCGGCACGCCGTCCTGCGGCAACTGATCCGCCTTTCTCTCCATCGCCTCCACGTTGACGTTCGCGAAAGCTCGGTGCCCGCGATGCTTCATCATCTTGATGTGGCGCTTCACAACTTCGCGCCGCACATTCGCCTGATGAATGAACCGCGGCAAGTTGTCCTTACTGGTGGCGTCGTTGATTTTCAGAAGGATCTGCACCACAGACCCCAACTTCTCTCCCACGATCGGCACCGCCGAGTCGCCGCCCTGGCGTCCTTCCTTCTCGAGCTGACGGAGCTCTCGTAATATCCCCTGCCACGGCAACAAGAAGCTTGTGGCATTCCCGCGCGCCGCCAGACGCCCGTCGTGGAACCCTGCGGCGCTGTCAAACAGGTTCTCCCTGCCCGTACCGCTTCCCTGGTCGCTCTGATACTTCACCTCCAAAGAAAAGCAAATCATCGACGTGATGCAAGGGCTGCAGCAAATCATCTCCATCACCGTCATGCCTTCGACGTACATGCGATCTGGCGCATAGAACGCCATCAAGTCGTTCGCAAGACTCCGGCGCGGGACCGCCGGGGTTGCGGAAGCGCGCCACCGGTATGGCGTTTCCACCTCTACCTTGCATTCCTCGCAGAGAGGCACTTCGCATTCGGGGCACGCGGTTCCCTTCTCCTGGCACCCCCTGTGGCATCGCTGATCTTCGGGGCAACACAGAATTAGCACTTCACCGCACGGTGTCGACACTTTCACGAACCAGTCCGTGAAGTCTTCCCGATACCACGCCTCCTCGAGGTCCAATGCGCTGTTCCCTGGCTCGTGACAGTAGTCCCGCAGGTACGCGTCGACGCTGAACCGCGCTTGCACTTCCGTCATAGTCCAATCACCAAACCGAATCACCCGCGCCGGGTCCCCGACGGCTGCCTTAAACGGGTGCTTCCAGGCAATCTGATTCCCCCGTCGGCCTTCCACCCATGGAAAAGTGCACGCGCACAGAAAACAAATCGGTGACGCTATGCTCCTCTGTTGCGTTGCTTTCGCGTATGCGGCCAGGCTCCGTCTGTGCAAGGAGTATGCCGACAGCGGCGCCCCGCCCCGAACAGCATGTGCAACGATTGCATTGTACGCCGCCGTGATACGGAGATCCTCGTCCTCATCCGCTGGATGAATCAATTCGGCGATTGGCAGCACGACGGCACCGTGCACCTCGCGGACGTGCCCGCACAAGTCCTCTGCTGACGCAGACTGCCACGTACACCCGACAAACGCACAATGCACGACTGGCAGCTCCACGGCCATGTCCCCCGCCAGGGCTTGTGACCACGGTTGCGCGGAGTCGTCTGGATCCGCAGGAACGGTCGGGTGACGCCGCACACTGGCCGCAGCCGCTGCAACGAGGATTTCCCTGGCCCGCCGTGGATCTTTCGACATTCCGTCTACACCAACGTTGTAGAAAGCTTGTTGCATCGCATCCGCCACCGGAACCTCTTCTCCGCCGCTGTCCGCTTGTGCCTGCGCCTGTCCTTTCCTCCCAACCAGCACCCCATCGCCGCAGACCCCCGATCCAGTCGCGCGCGCCGCGCAGTCGGCTTCGCACCCTGCTCCATCGCTACATCCCCCGCCACTCCACGCGGCAACCAAACCTTTCCTCGGTGTGCCGCTGCCGCCCATGCTTGCCCCAGCCCGCCACCGTTTCCGCGCCTCAGCCTCTAGTGGCCCACGCACATTGCCAGTTAGTGGCGGCGCCGCCTCAGACACATCACCTAGCAGCGCGCTATCTCCAGCGCCGTTGCGCGCCTTCTCATTCCAGCCCCCACTCTCCTGAGCGCTCCCCTCGCGCGCATCTGGCCTCGCATTATCACTGACCCGCGCCCTCTTCGCCGTCGCGTTCAAACTATCGCCTGTTTCGGCCTCTCGTCGCCCCTGTTCGCCCCCCTCTGCGCGCTGCGTCTCTCTGACCATGCCCGCGCGCCGGTTTGCGCCGATAGCCCTGCCGTCGGACGGCGACGTGTTTTCGCATTCGCCACATGCTTCAGCCCCACCGACCGTTGCACGCTCATAAACCAGCATGTACACTTTCGCCCCCTCTGCCACCTGCCACTCTTCGGTTTCTGCAGGATGCCGCGCCACACTCACCGCCCCATCGTCCCGCAACAACCACTTCTGTTCACCATCGATGGCACTGGCGCAAGACGCCGTGTAGTGCCCGCCCCGCGCAGTGGCGCCGTGGTGGAAAACGCAGCTTCGAAGCACGTAACGCTCTCCCCCTGCGGAGACCTCCTCGCGCGCTCTCACGTTGTGTCCAGCAAGAACCTCCCTCTGCGCAGCGGCGTCCCAAGTCCACCTCTTCAACTGCAGCCACAACACCTCCGGCGCCGCGGACATGGACGTCACCTTCCTCGCCGATCCGTGGCCGCACGCGCGGGGGCACTCCCACTGATAGCTCGCAGCTATGTCCGACTCACCGTACGCTTCATTTATCGCTCTCTGTGCCGTCGTTATCAGAATGCCCGCTTCCGTCAAAACCGGCACCTGCAAACACGTCTGCGGCCGCGCGTCCCCCACAGTCTTGCGCCCGCCGCAGCGCTCGCCGAGGCATTCGATCACCTCCGCATTCACGAAAGCAAAAGGGCCCGCCGACCGCTCGGCTCTGTCGGGATCCAGCAACTCCATGAGAAATTCGTGGGCGTCCTCTTGTTCACCCTCATAAAACATATCTGCGATGGCCTCTGCCAGAATTGGGGGGGCCCTCACATCGCCCTCAACCTCTCGCAGGGTGCCGCCCAACAAAACATCGAAGTCAGGCTCCCCCAAGCGCACTTGCAACTGCCCAGGCCCTCGCCGACTAAAACGCCACCAGTCCCACGTCTCTCGGGGGGCGCGAGGGATAGACCGAACGACTGCCCTCACGACTTCCGGCGCCAATATCCCTTGGATCGCTGCGTTTATCCAACAATAATTTTCTGGATTCGCCAACCGCCTCAACGGTGACGCCGCCGCGAGCACGACGCGCCCGCTCCCCCGCCCGGCGCCCCCGCCCGACTGCTGCGGGAGCGTCGCTGTGTTTGGCGGAAACAACGGCCACGCGTGCGCGGCTGCACTCCATGTGGCGCGCAAGCACACCCCAGCTTCGGCCGAGGCCTGTCGCAACACCTCGGTTGTCAATGCCACGCAGCTTTGGACAGTCCTACAGTGTACCCCACGTTGCCACAGCTCCAGCGCATTCCGCGCAGTGCAGGACCCCAACATGTCACACAAGCGCAAGACTGCGAGCACTGGGTTCTCCACCACGCCGTGGAACCCTCCACGAATATCAAAGCTAACACCGGACGGGCCGCCACGACAGTACATGCCCAAAACATGAGTGCGTCGATCGCAGCCCACAGTGGTGCCACGGCAGAGGCAGCGGGCAGCTCCAACCGAAAAACAGCGGCAGAGATCATCACCACGAACCGTTTCGCATGCGCAACCCAGAGTATTTGAATAAAAGTGCGGCCACACTTTGCCAGAAAACTGCGAGAATTGGCAACACTGCACATTCAGGAACGTACGGCCGTCCTCAAGAGTCAAGAATGGTGCCACCATGGTCCACTCGACCGGGTACGCGGCGCATACCTTCCAACCTATGTTCCGCAGCTCGTGGGTCACGAGACGTTCCCAGCGAACTTCAAGGTCCATTCCCCCGCGCGCATGTTGCGCACAATCATCGCCCATCGACACCGCGGTAACCAGGATGCAACAACAGCACACGCCGCGCGAAGCGCACGTGCCTTCCCCTGTCCGACTGCCTCGGGCATCCTCCAGGAGTTCCACTGCGACTCCGCAACCATGCGCGTGCGTGCGCGGGGCGGGGAATTTGTAACCCGCGGGTAAATCCACTGCGCCCGCGTCCACGCGACTGTTCACCATTGCAACATTCAGCTCCCGCTGCCGCTCGTAAGCCGTTTTGGAAAACCTTCGATAGCGACGCACTCCTGCGCGCGCGGGGCCAGAGACGAGGAATTTGTAGCCCGCGGGTACATCCACTCCGCCACAGCGACTGTGACTAGCAGCACTTCCACAGCGGCGACCGGGAACACCGCCACCTGTTTGACGATGGGCAGCTGCAACGTCACAGCGAACAGAAACCCACAAACACGCGTGGCCAACACCAATGCTATGGTAGCACCGGACAACGCACCCTCTACAACGACCGATGGCAGCAATCCAGACCTGCTCGACACGACCGCAGGCATCACCGCCATGCCAAATGCGAACGACTGCGCCACCCTGTCGACTGCAAACGCCAGCGTCGCCAAAACGACCGTGAGCGACAACAATCCCACAAGTACGGCCAAAACCAAACCTACTACGAACACCACCACGCCGACCAGCACACCGACGTTCATAACTGCGACCAACAGCGCCATCACGACACCTATTGCGGCCTGCACCGCCGCCGCAGTGGAAGACAATAGCAAGCCCATAACGAGCGGCACGAGCGCGACAAACTGTAGCACCACAGTGGCGGCAGCCAACAGAAACACGACGATTACAATTCGGACTAGCGCGACTCTGGCCGGACGCCTCACCACCCCGAAAATCACAATTGCGGCTACCGCAAACGATGGCACAACGTCGACAACAAACGGCCCCACCACCGCCAAAACAGCGGCCAGCAGCAGCACCACATCGAGAAACACGACTGCGATATGCACTCCCACGGCCACGTCGACCGTCGAAACACGGCGTGCGATTCAGGAGCCATTGATGCAGGGAAACCTTAGCAGACCACAGCACCTGCCAGTGACAACGACAAGGCGTTCTGAACGAGAAACCGTCGCCAGGGCACTGGCACCCACCACCACAACAGCACCCCGAGAGAGAGCCTGAAGGACAACCGCGCCTGGGATCACCACCACCATCACAACAGCACGAGACAGCAACGTCATCACCGCAACCGCGGCGGCGACCGGCAGCGCCAGTCGGAAAGCCGACAAAAAACCCGCGGCCAATAGTACGGCACACGGCAGCTGAATTCGAACGAGCACCCCGTCTGCGACTGGCGGCGTTCCCGCCAAGGCGACCGCGAACGCCACCTCCACCACAACGATGGTAGGCGCACGCGGCACCAGTGCGACCACCGCGATTGCGACCACAATCACCGCCCGCGCGACGGCGCGACCCCGCTGCCCCACCACCACGATAGCGGCAGCCAACGACTCCGCGCCAAGAGAAGCCGACACGAGCACTACACCCAACACCCGAGAGACAACCCGCAATGCCACCACGACAAAGGCAAACAGCAACGCCCTTAAGACGGCGGCTCACGGCGGCAGCACCACAGACGCCACGACCACCGCCACCGGAAGGTCCACCACGACGGCGGAGACTCCCGGTAAAACCATCACCGCAACAACGCCCACCAGCACCAACTGACAACCAAATTCGACCAGATAACCCCTTTCGGGGACGCCCCGGAGGGCACGGGTTATACCCGCTAAGTGCCAATCGGCACCTCGACTTTACGGCAAGTCGGCAGCCCACGACTTTACGGGAAGTCGGCGCCCCACGACTGATACGGACAGTCGGCACCCCACGACTTTCACGGTAAGTCGGCAACCGTTTCGCCATGGCTTCCACCGGCGTTCGCGCCCTCGGTCCGGGGCAAGTTCCCGACAGAAGCAGTGAGCAGCCACTGATGGCTTGAGAGCGCGCCGTCGAGAAGTAAACTGTTCCCCACTCCTCGTCCGTCTCCTCCGCATTATGTCCACCAAATGGCGTTCCTGTTACCCCCCTCGCCGTCCTCGCTTCCACTCGCCATTCCTCCCCTCCCCACCGCGCTTCGACGTCTACCTCATGCTCCTGTTCATCTTCCGCATTCTCATCCCCCTTCAACACTGCTAAAAATGAAAGGGCGTACGGATGGCGAGCGAGACTGAAAAAAAGAGGCAGCTCGGAGATCACGGTGGACCATCCAGGGGACCTACACCTGTGGGAACACCGGGAGTATCAGGAAGCCTTGGGCTGATGACAAGACGTCTGGACCAGAAGCACGCGACTGAACATAGACCTACAGAACGCGTCGAAACGGATCCATGATGACGGATAGAGAAACCACGTGATCTTACCATGGGCTATGCTATACTACGCACGCTATCGTACCCGACTGGCACACTTGCGATCGAGACTCTTTGAAGCCCTGCGATCGAGACTCTTTGAGCCCAAGAAGATCTCCGGTAACTGCTTTACAATATTTCTACTTCGCGCGCGCGGGGCGGCCCCTGGGGGTCCCCTGAGGAAAAATACCCCAGGCGATCCCTGGCAGACTCGGATAAGAGATGGTTTACCTCCTGGGAGCCGCCCTCGAGCCCTCCAGAAAGCCCCAAGAAGGACCAAGACGCCCCCAAGAGGCCCCCACGATGGTACACGAGGGGTCCGAGATGCCACAAGATCGCTCCAAGACGTCCAAGATGGCCCCCAGACGCCCGGAGAGGCCTCCCAGAGCACTCCCAAGAGGGCCCCAAAAGGCAAAATTCATTGCTTTCCCTTAGGTTTTGGTCAGATTTTGGTGTTTCTACCTTTTCGGCTTCCCGACGCCCCAAGACGGCCCAAGAGGCCCTCAAGACCGCCTCAAGAGGGCCCAAGAGGCCCCCAAAAAGGCTCCAAGACGGCCCAAGGCGGCTCTAAGACGGCCCAAGAGGCCTCCAAGACGGCCCAAGAGAGCCCCAAGAACGCCCCAAGAGGGGCCCCAGGGGGGGGGAACACGGAACAACATTTCGAGCCCTCGGCCCTAAGAACCCCCCAGGAGGTACCAAGAGGCCCCTCAGAGGCCCCAAGACGACGAGGCGGAAGGGGGAAGCAGCGGGTGGACAAAACACCGAGATGACGGAAGCAAAGAGAGAGGTACAAGGGGGGAGAAGGCGAGAGGAGGAGGAGGAGGGGGAGGAGGGCGAGAAGCAGCAGGGCGAGGAGCTGGAAAGGGACTCAAGGAAATCCCCGAATGTCCCCGGAAGTCCCCCGCGGCCCTCCGAGACATTTGCTTTGCCATAGACTCTTCGTGGCTTCCGACACCTCGCCTGCGGGTTCCAAGGCCCATTTCGGGCCCCAGGGGCCTTCACAAGCCAACCCAAGGCGCGATATCGATACTGAAGATAAGGTCGGAGGCCTCCGGGGGCCATCGGACCCGCGATCGAGGATCGAGGACCGATCCTCCTCCTACTCCTGACGTTCAATCTTCGGGAGCCCTCAGCACGCCAAGTCCCCCCAAGACACGACTCCGACCTGTTCCCCTACTCCGTGAGTCTCGGGTCCGACAGGTCTGGTCAAGTGGTCACTGTGCCCAGAGTCACTGGCATGGCCGAGCTGCCTGCAGGCGCTCCAGGCTTGAGGATGGGAGCGTGAAAGGTAGTAAGGGCTCATGTAAGAGGGGAGGGGGCTCCAGCGCAGGGATATTCCGAGCCCGCGCGCGGGCCTGAAGTATTTAAAGTCCGCGCGCAGGCGCCGGTAAGATTAACCGATTTGAGCGGCGATGTCTAAGGATCGATGCCTAATGTTACAGATTGCGGGCGTTTCTCGCACAGGCGCCGTGTTGGCCGCGTGCGGCCCCGGTAAGATTAACCGATTAGAGCGGAAGCTGGAACAAATAACGGTAACGGCTGTACACGGAAGCGCCCGGGCGAGGAAGACAAGCGACGTGCTTCAAAGTTCCTCCTGCTGGCGCCCGCAACGGGGCCCCCCCGTCGGGTAAAAAACAACACGCGCTGCCCATGAGAGTTTTCTGAGCAACGCGTTCGTCGCCGCCTCTTCTGCAGCGCCCACACATAGGGCGCGGAGCCAGAGGAAAGTGTTCGCTACGCAGCCCGCCCAAACCCTGCCCCCATACTCCCCTCCCCTATCGCACCAACTC